>OZ021680.1:5000-37500 GCA_963978505.1 Listrodromus nycthemerus
CGAGTATCGGACGCATCTCAATGATATAATTCTTATGAAAATTTTCATATTTCCGAATGTCAATTCTAAACCGACAATCTCACACGGAACAATTAAAAAATTAATGACAGTGAATAAAAAAATGGATGCCCCTCTGTGTGAGGTGAGCGAATGGGGGGACGCCAGCTGAATTCGCTGTACAAGGGACGTAAATAAAAATCATATGATCGTTTTAATTCGTCAACGGAGTCGCCAGACAGGCAGGGATGGTGTCCTTAACTCCGAAATGTCGCGTGTTGTATCGCAATAAAGACTCGACGATCAATCGATGGAACAGTTCGGACATTTTTCGTGGCATATTCCATCGTATCTACCGAACTCGTTCTCTCCTTTCCGCAAGAGTCGTAACATAACGCGCGAATCAAAATAAATTCTTTCGCGCAATATAGATCGCCATCTAATCGCCACGCCAACCCCCTCCTCCCCCCCCCCCCCGCCGCCGACCCCCTCTACCGGCCATGGAAACATCGAAGGAGTGTATAATATGCGGCAATTGTGTGTTTTACAATAACTTTGACTCCGCCAATTTGGCAAGGGTCGAACAGGTCACGGCCGCCGACTCGCTGGAAAAAGGTACTGCAACTAACGTCACCAAAATATATTTTTTTTATTTTGCTTGACTTTGATTGAATTTTATCAGCGGAGAATCACGATGGAGTAGATAAATTGCCCCAAAACACCGATTCCGTGGAAGAAAAACCTGACTGCGAATTCAATGTGTGGACCAAGCACGACTGTCATGGCACACAGTATCAGAACAACAACAGAACTTGGTTCTACTTCGGTGTCAAGCCCGCCGTACCCGGTATATCGGTAAAGTTCAACGTTGTCAATCTCAACAGACAGTCCAAGATGTTCAGCCAAGGAATGTGTCCGGTTTTCAAGATTATTCCTGGCCATGGACACTGGGAGAGGATCCGCGACAAGCCTACCTATGCCGTAATCGATACACTTTTCTACGTTACGCCTAAAATTTAATTGCGTTCAATGACGGTGTACTTTGTTGAATAATCGTCAAGTCCGATACAATATAACATAATTTTTTGAATGAAAATAAATTTAATCGGATATAGATTGGAGCGAGTCGTACGATCGGATGATTGTTAAATTTTGGATTAATGTCGTTGCAGATGGACCAAAAAGGCAGCGAGTTCACACTGTCCTTTCTTTACCGAATGCCGGACAATCCAAAAGCCATTAGTTACCTTGCTTTCACATATCCTTTTACCTACCAGGATCTCCAGAGCCATCTTAACAGAATAGACAATAGAATGGCAAAGAGGATCCTTCTGCATCCGGACGACGTATACTACCATCGTGAGTGCGCGATCAAATCGTTGGAGGGACGAAGATTGGACATGCTGACGATAAGCTCCTTTCACAATATTTCAAACGAGAGAGAAGACAGATTGAACGGCATGTTCCCTGACACCGCCGATGAAAGAGCGTTCAAGTTTCATGATAAAAAAGTAATATTCTTGAGCGCCAGGGTCCATCCGGGCGAAACACCCTCGAGTTTTGTGTTCAACGGTTTTCTAAATTTCTTGCTCAATCGGGATGAACCGATAGCAGCGCTTCTACGCCGTATATATGTGTTCAAATTGATTCCCATGCTTAATCCTGATGGGGTAGCACGCGGACACTATCGAGTGGATACCAGAGGGGTCAATCTTAACAGGGTATATTTGAATCCTTCGCCCGAGGATCACCCGACCATTTTCGCTGCAAAATCCTTGATTAGGTGAGATTTCACGACTTTCCGTTTAGCAGGACAAAGTAAATGTGTGTGTTTATATATATATATACATATATATATATATCGAATAGCAATTTCACTCGATAATTTTTAATTAACATCCGCACAACGTTGCAGATATTATCACAACTGCTACGAGATTGTGGATGAACCGGTTTCCGAGGAGACGAATGTACCGGAGAAGTTGAACGTGGAAATGAGCAAAGACGACGCGACGATAGTCGATCCCACGTGTTCAGTGACTGGTGCGATAAACGACACTACCAACAGATTACTCGGACAGGTACGCGTAACCGCATCTGCTTACCCTCGTTTCCTCCGTTTTTTATTATCGTTTAATTTTGATTTTTTTTCACACTCGCCTCTTACCGTCCGATAGGCATTTCCTCTCTTATTGTCCTTCAGGTGACGCTGATGACTCTGGACGAGACGAGCAAAGGCGAACAGGTCGTTCGACAAGTTTCCACCGACAGTGAACTACGCGTCTCCGAGGAGATCGTCAAAGCTGACGACAAACTCGTGGAAACGCCCGGCCGACTTTCCAACGCAAAGTGTCCAACGAAGAATCCGTTGGATTCGGGTCTATTTCTATATCTAGATCTGCACGGCCACGCCTCGAAAAAGGGCATATTCATGTACGGCAACTACTTCGACGACACGGAGGACACCATAATGTGCATGCTTCTTCCAAAAATCATGTCAATCAACAATCCAAATTTTCACTTCACTTCTTGTAGTTTCGCGGAGCGAAATATGTATCTCATGTGAGTTTACTTCTCCGCCCATGGAACATTTTTCGTTTGTTTTTTTTTTTTTTGTTACGTTCTCTCATGTTCACCGGAAGATGTGGCTCTTATTATTATTATTATTATTATTATTATTATTATTATTATTATTACTGTTGTTGTTGTTGTTGTTGTTGTTGTTATCATTATTTAAATTTACAGCGACAAAAGAGACGGTATGTCCCGCGAGGGGTCGGGCCGGGTTGCCGTGTACAAATTGACGGGACTCGTTCGCAGCTACACCCTGGAATGCAATTACAATTCGGGACGTTTGGTGAACGCACTGCCGGCACGGATTCGAGACGGTAACAACAAGACTCCTAGCCACATGTTCGTACCACCGAAATACACACCGACGGTCTTCGAGGAGGTGAAAATAAACAACGATTAATAAGATTGTTAGATTATTTTCGAGACGATGTACATGCGTCGAGGATAATATTGAAAAGGGCAATGACAAACCGGCACAGGTTGGAGCAGCGCTGGGTCCTTCGATACTCGATCTAACGAACAGCAACCCCAACAGTCGTCTACCCAACAGTCAGTATCGTTCGCTGAGGGGCGTCAAGACATTCTTGAAACTCACGTGCGTCAATAGTCATAGCGCGTCGATCAACAGGCCCCGGAACAAGGTAAATGACAGTCCAGAAAATCTTATTAATATCGAGATAAAACAGTGTGCGCTTTCTTAAATTCGTTCCATCGAACCGGGCCGAACCGTCGAGTATTCGTTTTGACGGAGGAAAAAGATTAAAGAAACGAATGATATCGATTTGGAAAATTTGCGAATCGACGATCGCACCGCTGTATGCTGTACCCGGTTGTACCTTTTTTTTTTTTTTTCTTCGTCAAAATCCGATTACGCGTTTAACTAACGATCGATGAATATCCCGCAAATTCGTCGCTGTGACAATAATACCCAAAGAACGTAACACTCGCGACTGCTGCTAATTAGTAACCGTTTTTTAACGCGACGCGAGTATTCGATCGCGGTACTTTGAAAACGGTAATATTCAATTATATTTTCAGAACTATAACGATTAGTTGGCTAATGAATTATGAAAATTTCAAATAAATGTACTCTCTACCTTTGGATAGAAAGGGTTACCGAGCACCCATCGGTATATAATATTATCGTAGAGATTGTACGGCGGTCGGTGAAGAGTCTGTGGGAGATTGCGCGAGGCCGCATACCATTTCGTTGGGACAAAGTGCGCTTAAAGTATCGGTCGATGATTACGGCATCGAAAGAAAAAAGTTATCGATTCGTGGTTGTGATTCATAGAATATATCATAGAATAGTCTTAAAAAACGAGCTAATATCCAGTTGAAAAATAACACCTGTAAATAGAAGTATAATTTATTAGAAAGAAATTTAGTCGATAAAGACGCGACAGGAGAAGTTTAAATAAATAAGAAATTGTTTATCATTGTTTGAAAAGCTGTTGATCCATTGACCTTTGTAAATGTGCGGATAATCTAATTGCTGCGTCATAAATTCGATATTACAGTGCTGAAAGTATCCGCTGTGCATCGTACGAGTCAATGGACTATTTAAAAACACACACACACATATTTCATACGTGTCAACGGCAAATGCGTGAACGACGACGATCCAAAAAATTAACAAAATTAAATGTATTCAAAGACAATTTATTTTTGCGTATGAAACGATCGCAGTGTTCCATCTTTTATCGTTTATGAATCGGGTAACATTACCATTATATCACATGGCATTTCATTGAACCGCTCTAAACTGCAATGGATATTTCAAAAAACCTTTGCTACAGGCGATGAAAGAATAAACTCGAATAATAAAAGTAAAATTAACAATCCTATTAATAAACTTACGATGCTGACTATAATATATATATATATATATATATTGATATATATATATCTGTGTTAATAAATTCAAAGCGTTTGTAGAACGCGGCAGTCTTTCACATTTTTCCGTTACTTTTGTTCCCAATTTCGATATTCCGGGCGGTTCTCGAACGAGCGAAACTCGATCGATGATCGATCTTAGTCAATGTTTACGATAGGCGGGGTGATAGGTGGCAAGTTGTTTACCGTATGCAGCGTCGATGCGCGCCGTGTCGTCGATCGTTTCGCCTCAACGCCAAGCGATACACGTACGTGTGAGAATAACACGAATCTCGTGTGTATCCCCGCATACATGTACACGAATATATAAATACAGATACGAATGTTTAATCGTGGAAAAAGTGTTTGAAGATATTTGGCTCGAAAGGACAAGAATGTTGTATGTACATGACGGCGTTTTCTCCCCGCAGGACAATAGCGGAACCGTCGGTAAAGAAGCACCCCGAGCGGCGAGCATAGTTGGGTCGATGAATCGCGTGGCACCGAGCGAGGTGGAAAAATGGCCGAAGAGCGGGACGAGTGTCGCGTCGAAGCCGCGAATAATTCGTCGTACCGCGACGTCCCTCTACGCGTCGATCAAAAGAGCGAAGAGCGCGAAGAAATCGCGACGAGTCGTCAGCCGGAAATCCACGAAGAACGAGCGTACGACGAAGAAGGAGAACGGACCGATGACCTCCGCGATAAAATCGTCTCGTCGCGGGGCAAAGGCCACGCCGCTCAAACCCACGGGACATCGATTGGCCGTCGAATCGAATGACAAAAATATCGGTACAATCGTGTCGAGTCCACCCGTCGTCGTCGTCGACTCGAGCCGTCGTCGGGCGAACAAACCGACGCTCAAAGACTCGACGGAGAAGGGGCCGATCGAGGAAGAAACGAGGGCGGTGAAGCAAGGCCCGAAGAGACTCAAGATTATCTCGCCCGGAATGAAGAAAACTCGACCGGAGATCGGGGAATCGTCGAGGATCGCGACGAGGGACGAAAATTTAATCTCGCCGTTGCGGCGGGTCGTGCGATTTCGCAACGAGCGAAAGGTCAAGGGGACTTTCGGTAGATGCCGAAAATCTTGTCGAAAGGCCGATAACAAAACGAAACCGCGAAAGCCTTCCGAGCCAAGAGCGAAGAGTCGGATGAAAGTTTGATTTTATTTAGTACGAAAGTATGTTTTTTATTCACTCGTCTCGTACATCGCTGATGATTCGTGTAGAAAAAAAGGGACGAGAATGAGATGATGGGTGTCGTACGTCTGGTGGTACGTTTGCCCGGAAACGCTCGGAAACTCATTGGGAATTTGGAACGTGTGCGTCGTGTTCGGTTGTCGTGCCTGTCGTATCGATCCTCGATGCATCTCGAACGATCGAGACGCGGTGCTTCGAGAGACAATGAAATACAGAAAAATTGTAGGAGCAACGATGAACGTGTGCGATATTACGAGTACAGCGATATTACACGAGTGATATTGGAACGCGACTTCGTTAACAGACCCGTACGTGTCATCGTGCGCGTCGTATCGTCGCAATGTTGCAAACACTGGGCGTGCGTATTACCGACATAACCAGCGAAAAAAACGTCGACGCGCTACATTATTATGCTTCCTCCTCCCCCCCATAAACAATTGTCTACGTTATTAGAAAAATATGGGAAAAGTGGCGGTGGAAGAAGCGTCCGTGGCGATTGAAAGGCCAGACTCGGGGATCGGGAGTGCGATCGCAACGAGAACAAAAGTGTGGGGAACAGGGACGCGGGTGATCGATCGATAGGCGGGGTAGAGCGACGATATCGTATAGTCCGGGCTACGAACGGGAACCATGCGGCAACTGTGCTACGGGGAGAGATCGTTGCCCCACTCTGCCGATACGGTGACGTCAGCGGTAGGAATCGGCCAGCCGTACTCTCCTCCGCCTCGGCGTCACGATTTCAGTCGACCGTTCGTGGAGCGTCGCAACGTCGTCGTCGTCGTCGTCGTCGTCGCCGCCGCCGCGAGAGCCAGCCGAATCGCGCATCGAAACACCGCGTCCCTCAACGACAAACGAAAAAATCAAACGAAATGAGCGCCAAGAGAATCGGTATCGAGTGTTTGACCACAGTCGCGATACTCTCCGTCTTTCTCGTACCAGGTGAGACACGATAACCGTGTGATATATTCGGCGTGGCGCTGTACAGTCGGGAGCCTCGTCGTTTATTCGGTCGGGGCGATCGTTCGGTGTATAACCTGTCGCGCAGCTCGTTCACAGCCGCGTCTCGGGAGACCGATGGCTCGATGCGCGGAAACGGCAGACATGTTTTCGACGATAGCGACATTATCGGATCGAGATCGATCCCTCGTATCGCGTGTCACGATACATCGTGCTTTCGTTGTTTCGTTCGAGCCATCGATCGACGCGAGATTCCACGTATTTTTCCATGAAAATTTTGGCCCCTCGATCAATGAATATACGATTGCGTCGTTTACACCGGACGACCGATGGCTTCGGCACACGTCGAAACGCCCTTCGCCCCGGAATTCCGTAATTACATTCCGAGTACGGAAATGAGGTTCGATCGGGGGGACTCGCGCGCATCGAGAGTGACGACTAACGGCATTCGTTGTGTTTTTTTTCTTCTTCTTTTCGAGTCGATTAACGTGTTTGTAGCTGTGAGACTTTCGAAGTTGGCGCTTCACCGATATTACGGTCGATGGGGCGGAGCTATCCTCGAATCACAATGAACTTCCGTACGTTTAACCGTTTCATAATCGATAATCGATGTATCGATTTTTTTGACCATTCATTTTGGTGATCGTGAGAACAGGCTGTCGAACGTCGCTACGGATCATCAAAGTACCAAACGGAAATTTATCCGTGACACGACGATTCCGGTTTGAAATTTGATTTTTTGCGAGCTGTTGTCACGTATTCGTGTACGATGTGAGCGGCCAATGCGCCAAGTTCCTGGCCGGGGACACGGAACGATCGACGAGACACACGCGCACACATATTTATTTATTTACGTGTTCAATGATTTATTTTCCATGTAGCAGAGGGAATAATGTGCTATCAATGCATCAGCACGAACAACTCGCACCCATTTCAGTGCAACGAATTCCTGACGAGCGACATCGACATGGTGCCGACCTCGTGCGACGGAGTTTACGGGGCTCAATATTGCGTTAAACACGTCGGACGATTCGAGGGTAAAATTTCACCGTTAACCGGAAGTGGGAATATCGCATCTCCATTTTTTTTTTTTTTTTTTTTTTTTTTTTTTTTTTTCTATGATAGTTTGCATGACTCTGAATCCGATGCTTCTGGTAATGGTATCGTGGGGGGAGGGGAGCAACGGCTGTTTCGCTCCGCTCGATAATCCACCGAGCCGCGATATTGTCGCATCGCTGTCGTTCGTCGTTCGTTCGATAATCAGTTGGTAACGTTACTCGCGAAGACTGTCGAACACCTCTTTTCGGAACACCCTGTCGATACGTTCCAATTATTTTTTCGAGGCTTCGATTGTACACGGTAAATAAACCGTTTGTACATTCGCGCCCTACATTTATTTCCTCTCGAAGCGTGACATTTTTTCTTTTGTTTTTTAACACAAAGCTAACAATTTTTTGGCTTTCACGTGTCGTGGTATTTAACCGGATTTTCGTCAAATTAACGAAATCCTGTCTGTTTGGAATTTACAAAAATTTTCTTTGTCAAATATAAAAATCTTTTTTCGGTCACGTAAGCCGAAGGGTTGCAATTATTTTTCGTGCACTAATCTTATTGTCCAATGAAGATTTTCACGTGAACGAGAATTAACATGTGCTTTTTTTGTTGTTTTTTTTTTTCAATATCATAGCAAAGGTTTTACTAATCTCATTTGAATCTCGCGAAAGTCACGGTGGTGCTGGGTCTGGATTGCTACCAATGCACGACGGCTGACGAGTGGAAGTGCACGGACGGCGAGTCGGTGTCGAGTGCGCTGGAGCCGAAAAGTTGCGACCACGTCTTCGAGGCGCGATACTGCGTGAAAACTGTCGGAAAATATGGAGGTCTTGGAACAAATAACAAAACACGCACAAAACAAATTGCGCTCGCTCGGTTTCTCATGCATGAATCGCCTGCTCGGATAACGAGATTGCACGAAGCTCGTACAATCATTTTTCTACTCGCTAACACTCACGGTCGAAATAAATGTACGAATGCAAACAAACAAAAATTAAACATCTCGATCATTTAAAGAACCACCGCACGAACGAAAAAATTTAATCGTCCGCCACAATTAATAAAGATTATCGTGTTTCAACAGACGGCATCGGAACGAAGCGTTTCTGTTCGGCGGCACACCTGGGAAATTACTGCGATTACGTGCAGAATCAGGGCGACAGTTTGGAGTATCGGACATGCCTGTACACTTGCACGGGGGACGGTTGCAACCCAGCTTCCTCACCGAAGCCAAACTGGATTGCCTCCCTCCCATGTATCTTAACTTTGCTCGGGCTGTTCTCGTTGAGACGATGAGAAGCCCCCGCGATCCTGCCTTCGATAGTTTTACTCCACTTAACAATTACAATTTCTTACGCAGCAAAATGCCGAACCGAATCGATCCTCGTTCCTCACTCTCACTTTTTTACAATCCGAGGATTCGACTCCTTATTTTATTACGTTTTAATTCGGCGACGGCGATTCTACAGTACCGTGTAAACGAATACCCAAGGAAATAAACCTATTGTTCGATACTACTTTTCGTTCTTACCTCAATTTATCCTGTCCCGATATAACTCGTCGTAGACTACCTGCTTTCTCTACGAGTCTTCGTTATTTTTGTATTTACGTTCGACATTTTTGAGCCATCGAATGTCTATGTGTGCGAGTGTCTTTTAAACGTGTCATTGGTGCGCGTTCTCCGACGAAAAATATCTCGGAAACATTTTCAGCTACTTACGAATATATTCGTGTGCAAAAAAATACTGGAACGTCGTCCGAACACTCTGCCCGCGATAAAGACGGTCCTCGGATCTGTTCGATCGAATGATATTCGTATCGGACGGTGCTACACGACCCATTTCCCTCGAGTTCAAACAGTTCAGCGATGCTTCGTCGGAAATATTGTTATTTCTTTATTGAAGTCGACCTCGTGTAAGACAGGCTTGCAATTCGACGAACGGTTCGTTCATGTTCCATGCGCGTAGACTCATTCTTCGCCGTCGAACTTTTTCGTTACATCCACGTATTCGCCATCGGGACTGTCGTAATTCTTGATCGGAGGTCTGAACGTCGGCCCCCTGACCGTACAGGGCACGAGGGCTACGTCGAGCTGGAAATAATTCATCGACGCCACGTTTATACGCAATCAACGAAGGAACCATTAACGGACAATAATTTACTACCTGGACGGCTTCCCGATAGAGCTCTTCCGACTCATTCCGCAACTCGTCGAGAGCTCTTTGTTGTGAGAAACAAATGGAATCTAACATTTGTATGTCGGCGATACGCTCCCTCAGCTTGTATCTCGACCATTCTTTCACCAGCAGAATTCTCTCCTCCTTCGCCTCCCCCGACACCGGTGGCAGTTTTCGCAATCGTTTCCTGAGTTCGATAATGAAACAATTGTCAGTGGGATACTCCCGGAGCACGCGTTTGCCATATCTATATGCAGTCGAGAAATTTATAATTGCCAGAATAAACAATTTTAACGTACTCCTCTGGCTCGTGTCAAAATTACGTTTAAAAGTTCAAATTCTCACGACACTCTCGTAATGTCCCTTTATTCGCAAAGCTTTTCATTAAAAAATTGTTTTCAATGAAAATTCAAGAGAGTCAATATTTGGAAAGTAATCGATTAGACACGTTCTATATGGTTTTTTGTTTTATCGACGCATCTCCGGGTATTACCGGTTGTCAATGTAATTTCAAGGGCGTACTCTCTTTCGTCTATCAGTTTGAATGGAATCTCCACTTCGACTATAGGCTTCAGCTGTCTCGCATTTTTCTCCAATCGACGAATTTGTTTCTCCAGCTTCCTCTTACGACGCTCTTCTCTCTGTCTGATGATAGCCGGATCTATCCTCCTTTTTTTCTTCAATGGCTCCGCGCTGTAACACTCGAAATTGGTAATGTCTCCGACGAAAAATGGACCGTCGGGACCGTCGGTAACTCACCGCAAGACGTTCGTTGCCCCAAAGTACAATGGATTAACGTTCGTGGAAATACACCTGGCAGCGACACTATAATTGTGCAACGATAATCTGGAGCGGAAGTAATTATTCGTTACCGTTACAAGACATTCCTTTTAAAAGTACTTAACAATTGTTATATAAATGTTTTATTGGAAGGCGAAGAACCAAAGAAAAAAATAATGTATCGTTTGGAGGTTAGAATAACAAAATATATTACAACATCGCACAAGAGTTTTCGACATCGTCAGCGTTAGATTAATACCGTGCGTACCTTGAAAAAGCCGTTAAAATACCGGAGCAACTCATTATCATGCGTTTGATGACTGTCCGAACCGAGAAATAATTCAATCCAACAGCGGAAAGTAGTTGGTCGTCTCACCGAGCAATGTTCCGACAACACGCCACCAGTCATTGGCCACCGTCCATTAATTCTGTCTTGTTCATTTGGCTACCGCACACTCAGGATATCTTTTAATGCAGATCGGAACGAACAACATTGAATTCAGCGGATATGTTTCTTTACTCGCAACAATAAAGGGCTAAATTTATGAGAAAACGAAAAAAAAAGAAAATTGATGGCGTTTGCTCGATCAACTGCGGATAATGTTGACAGGCACCGTTTTTTTGGCGCGAACTCTCACATGAAAAAGTGACGACTCGATTTATTAAAATGATCCATACCTGATTGACGAGAACGCGTGTCGTGCATTGTGTCAACACGGGGTACCGAATGCTACGCCACGTTTTTCTTATTTGCCGGCTACTTCGAAGAGGAATTTCATCGTGTCGTTTATCTATAAAAAACATAGAAAAACGATTTACCAGTACACGTGAGATCAGATGTACGGGTCCCGGTAACTTCGAGGCCAATACATTGTTAATAAACAAAATTTCATGACATCGAGTCGTCGATATAAAGGGTTTTCAAGACTCGAAGGAGAAAAATCAGAATTATTTTGATCTCAACGACAATTATAATGGTCCAGTTACAGTGTAAATTTCAGTGATGAAACTATATATAGTGCTAGATTCATACCGTGCACGGCGCATGAATTTCTGATGGATCTATTGCATTACGTATAGTTATAGGAATTAAGAAATAAGATCGTATCGGGTCTTCGATGTCCCCGATAAATTCAACGGTGCACAGAAAGTATGCGCGTACGTATAATTCCGATCTTCGAATGTGCCCGAGTCGACGGTTTCTTTGCGTACAAGCGTAACAGCGACAGAACACACGAGTACTTGGCAATTGCGAGAAGTCAACTTTCGAGGGTTCGTGTGCTTCTGCGTAAAGGGACGTAGTTGTTCAGTGCAAGGAGGGTCGTCAGTGGCGCAGGCGGCACGCGCGGGTGTATCGGAATTTTACCCTCATTCCCCGCTCGGTAACCACCCCTTTTCCGTCATCCTAAATTCTCATATTCTCCACTCTCAACAATAATAGCGAACACATCTCTTATACTCGTGTAAACATACACACACGCACCCGCGTTCGCGCGCGGGTCTCACACACACACACACACACACACACACACACACAACTCTCGCGCATACCGCTTTTTACGTCATAGTGGAGAAAAATAAAAAATCTTTCGCCTTCGTGTAATTGATGACAATGCGTCAACCTAGTGAAAAAAGTTCGGCCAGGTCGACGAACGATTCCGGGGGTCGCTACGGGGTACGATAGGAAAAATAACCTATTGACGAGAGAATTTTGACATTTTTCGTGTCGTACAGGCGAGACAACTGCGAGTAAGGAATTATAAAAGAAAAGTGAAATAGGTTCGACAGTGAAAAAATTTGGTGATGTCGAGACTGCTCGAATCGAGCACGCTCGACGACGCGACGACGAGGGCTGATTCGAATAATCGAAACTCGTCGACAGCGACAGGAAATGTCTTACAGCGATGGCGGACGGTCGGTACGAAAGTCCGGCTCCAAGTCACCTAAAAAATTGCGCGTAACCAAAACCGAAAACAGCGACAAGGCAACGACGACGATAAGTTACGGTCATCGTTACGCCGAGAGTCCGCAACCGTCCGTACACAAACGCAACCTGTACGTCGTATCGTTTCCGTTGATATTTTTGTTCAACGTGTTGCGGACGTTACTCTATCAGCTGTTTGTCGTATTCAAGTACGTCTACGCATCGACCTCCCATCTTATCAGACGAAGACAAGCTGCGAGAAACTCTTGCCATCAGCTAGAGATCGTCGTCGGACAGGAGAACGAGGAAGGTCTTCTCGGTGTCTCGAGTGTGAGAAGCGACGCTCCCGATATGTCACAGATTTCGAGACGACCAGCTGGACCCGGACCCGGTGATCCCCTTTTGGCCAAACAAAAACATCATCATCGACGGGCCTTTGAATTCATCAGCAAGGCGCTCAAGATTGACGAGGAAAATGAAGGTAAGATACTCTTTATTTTTGTCTCTAATTACGATTGATGCAACATCGAATCCATGGATAAACAATTTTTAGGACACAAAGAAATGGCGATCGATTTGTACAAAAAAGGAATCGGCGAGCTGGAAAAAGGCGTAGCCGTGGAGTGCAACGGAGGCAGAGGAGAGGTTTGGGAACGCGCTCAGAGACTTCACGACAAGATGAGAACGAATCTTGCGATGGCGAAGGATCGATTGGATTTTCTAGGTAGATCGTTTCGATATCCGACAACAAATGATTCCTCGAGGATGATATCGCTGTTTCGGTTGCTCGCGAGCTGTATACATTGCACTGCCAGGTCGGATGCTCGGCCAATTTTACTCGAACATTAATGTTCGTCGAGCGTATCACAGTTTGTCCGTTTATCGTCTACTCGGCGTGTCAATGCGCTATATACATTTTTTCCCCGATTTCACAATTTATGCTCGGAACCGACGGTGGATACCGGTTCGAATGTACAGAAATCTCGCATCCACGATGCAACATCGAATCCGGACGTTAACTTTAATTTTTTCTGGGACGATATCCGGGATAATTGTGGGACGGTGAATACTCCAGATAGTTAGCTGTGATTATACTAAAAATATCCACCGCAAAACCTGATACGCACGGTATTCGTTACAATTTTTGTATACATTTCCATTGTTGTTGTCCGTGGTTGTTGTTGTTGTTGTTGTTGTTTTGTTTTCCTTCAAATAAGAAAACAGAAACTCCTTAAGACCCAGTGAACGACAGACTCAAGGGGGGGGGGGGGGGTTACGAAAACTGTAATCCATTATTGTTGTCGGGAGTGATCGCAAACACAGGCTAGGGCAATGAGTTACTCATGAGAAAAATGTTACCCTCCGGAAACAATAGAACAAAAAGTGGATTACTGTTTTTGTTAACGAACAAGGGTCAGGTCTCGAGAGAGTGGCGATATTTTTATGCCTCAAACGGGGATGGAAATTGGCCGGGTCTTGTCAAACGGGAGAAAGAGGTGATTCAACGGGAGAGAAAGTTTGCTTTTTCTGCCGATAAATGACTTCTCCTACCGCTCGTCGAGAAGCGCGGTTGTTTTTTGTTTGTTTTTTTAACGCAGTCGCGAGAAACAAAAAATGGTTCGGTTCTGTCCGAGTGACTGTTGCGAGCATGGCAGAGAATGTTCATTACTTTTTGTAGCGAGTGTTTGCGAGCTGAGAAATTTGGATATTACCGACGGCGGCGGCGGCGGCGGCGGCGGCGGCGGCGGCGGCCACGACGACGACGACGATGGCCGTGGATCTAACGGAAGATGTACGGTGGGCGAGCAGCCAGGAAATTATCCGAGGGCGAGACGGCACGCCCGAGTCGCTCGATCGACACAGTCGTTAACGAACGATCGCGGCCACTCGAACAATGCACAATCAATAGATACGTCGCACAATACCTATAATACACAGATACCAAAGCCAACGTCGAGATCGCGGTCGCCGAAAACGTGCTATGTCCGGGCACCCGAAGGTATCGTGCAAACTATTCACTCACGTAATGTTCTATCGTTCATGCATTTTATTCGATACATTAGAATGTTTCGGGCGTTCGGTGACGCGGCTCTTTCCCGCGATATTACAGCAATCGCGATCCGTGAACGATAGCCGAATAGCCTGTCGATCCGAATTTCCGATAGCCATTCGATATTCGATTTCGGTTGCGAACCATGCGTATCGGTTTGCGCGGAGACACACGTGCCGACGCGTTGCAAACTTTTTGTTCGACTAGTTATTTCCGCGGTGGAAAAAATGGATTTTTATGCCGGAGGTGATCGAATATCGTCCCATCGGATAAGAATTGAAATTCGGAAAATGATCGATTTATCGGGACTATGAGATAGACGACTGGATGGGGGCCGCCTACCGTCGATACTCGTTTGTCAAACAAAACCGAAAAATGTATGTGGGCATGGGTGGTGAGATGCTTGGCATGGCAATCCTCCGTCTATCATCGCTATTGTAAATACGGAGAAGCAACGAAAAATTTTGACGACGTTTTCCCGAGTGACGATTCGACGGAGTCACGTGACCGAGGACACATTTATGTTACCGTAGCGTCCGGAAGGAAGCTAAACGTGCCGGGAAAGCGAGTCGCGGGCACGGCGATGAGCAAGAGTCAAACGCTGCCGCGGAGTATGGGACGCTCGACGCCGACTCTTCCCTGTCACAGGACGACACCGATAAAACCATCGGGAACGCCGCCTTCGATAAAGCGACAACTGTCCGTACCCGGGAACGGTTCGCCCATCCGTCGACCCGGAACTCCGAGTGGAACGCACAGCAATCGCGGAACTCCCACGAGAAAAGTCCCTATTCTCAAGGGTGTCGATCCCAAACTCGCGCAAGTTATATTGGACGAGATACTCGAGGGCAGCACGGCAATTCAATGGGAAGACATCGCGGGGCAAGAGGTACGAGCATATTCTTTTTTACACGAAATAACAACGAAACGAAGAAAAAAATATGAACATGTTTTTTTCTTCCTTTTTTCATTCGTCAATGTCACCGATTGTTTCGTGTCAAATAATAATGAATAATAGCTGCCGCATATAATTATTGTAAAAGCTGTTTGATCGTTCAACGATAATAGCCCCTTATTTTCCAATAAATAATTGTCTCTATCGTTTCACTACAGATTGCGAAACAAGCGCTGCAGGAAATGGTTATCTTACCGTCGCTGAGGCCCGAACTTTTCACGGGATTGCGTACACCGGCACGAGGATTACTGCTGTTCGGTCCACCGGGTAACGGAAAAACCCTGCTGGCACGTGCCGTGGCTACTCAGTGCAACGCGACGTTCTTCTCGATATCCGCGGCGAGTTTGACTTCCAAGTACGTTGGCGAGGGTGAGAAATTGGTCCGAGCATTGTTCGCGATAGCTCGGGAGCTTCAGCCTTCGGTCATCTTCGTCGATGAGGTTGACTCGTTGCTCAGCGAACGCCGTGACAACGAGCACGAAGCGTCGAGGTACGATGAAACAAACACACGCGTAACGAAACCCCGATGGAGAATATCGATGACCAACGATGATAAGCCATGTATAACGTTTCAGACGATTGAAAACCGAGTTCCTCGTTGAATTCGACGGTTTGCCGTGCAATCCTGATGAACGCGTTCTGGTAATGGCCGCGACGAATCGTCCGCAGGAATTGGACGAAGCTGCACTGAGAAGATTCGGCAAACGGGTATACGTTACTCTGCCGGACGCTCGTACGAGACTGATGCTTCTGATGAGACTGTTGGGAAAGCACAACGACCCTCTGACGATCGAGGAGTTGAAGGAAATGGCAACATTGACGGACGGATATTCCGGCAGTGATTTGACCGGATTGGCCAAGGATGCGGCCCTCGGACCCATCAGAGGTCGGTAGCTCCCTAACAAAATCATCTTTATCGATTGTTCAATCTTTTACATTTATTATTTCAATCATTTTTTCCGAACGTAGAACTCAATCCCGAACAAGTCAAAGCCCTCGACTTGAATTTGGTACGAAACATAACGATGCAAGATTTTTTGGATTCATTGAAGAGAATCCGACGCTCGGTGTCACCGGCGAGTCTGGCCGGTTACGAGAAGTGGAGCCTCGAGTACGGGGACGTCAGTCTTTGATTCGGATAGTGGCCGCGAAAAGGGCTCTTCGCGCTTCGTTGATCTCGGTGAATCGCGTACTTGTCGCGTAAGTACCGGCGGTACGACCGATGTCGTCACAACTTGGTCTGCGTACCTGGATTCGAAATCACTGTGTTTACGAATCGAAAAGTTTGTCGTTTTTTTTTTTTTTTTTTTTTTTTTCTCCAACGTTTTGAACATCAACGATACGGGGGGAGGGCCCGCCACGTGCGACGACTCTCGTCCGTTGATCAGAGTAGAATACAAAATTTTCCTCGACCCGTGCCTCTCGAACCGCCATCGTGAAAACTAAAAATTCTTAAATTATGAATCATCAAAGAGTCACCGTGGCTTTTACTACATTTTTGCAAGCACTTTAACATTA
Source organism: Listrodromus nycthemerus (assembly GCA_963978505.1). NCBI lineage: Eukaryota > Metazoa > Arthropoda > Insecta > Hymenoptera > Ichneumonidae > Listrodromus > Listrodromus nycthemerus. The sequence continues at coordinate 22,060 of OZ021680.1, forward strand.
GGAAAAAAAAAAAAGAAAAGAAAACAGATAACCAAGAAGCACGTACGTAAAAGCGCGCGCGCTGTTACGTACACCCACACACCCACACACACACACACACATACACAAAGTATATATAAAATCGTAACCGAACTCTGCATATGTGATTTTCGTGTGATCGATACGAAACGGGTCTCGCGAGAGTCAAACAAACGAAACCAGAGGCGACCGGGTTACGTCAAATGATGAGACTCTCGGAGACGCGTCAATCTATTCCTCGTGGAAATTATTGACGCTATACGATATGCGGTAAATAGTGACATTGTACTCAATGGATAAACGGTGGAAAGGAAACCTTCTACGACAACGAAATACACACGCGTGAGATAACCATTAAGGTTACAAATCCCGTCTTTCCTCGAAATATAGTTCTTAAGTAAAAAATAATGCGATTCGTCGCGGTCGTATATTTATTTGGAAATGAAAAATTATTGTGATAACCGGTTGCGACGAGACATCGTGTACTTTCTCTCTTTCTTTAATTAATTTTTCGTTGTTCTCGCATCCAGTCGTGTATGTTTCAGCTGTAAGCAAGAGAGCGAGAAAAGACAAAATACTTTGTGAAAGTCTCTGTTACCGTCGCATGATCTTTGTTTGTCAGGTATTTTTTATATGCCAGGGTGTAAAAAGAAAAAAAAAACACGTGTTTTTGTAAATGTCTTTCGCAATTTGAAAGGTGGAATGCTGCTCAGCCTTGTTCATACGTTCAATGTAATCGATTGAACAAGGAAGTCACGTTTGTCGACGAAACGTACAGGAATTATTTTGAACGGATGTCGCCTCCGTTGAACAAAGAAAATCAATGTAAGCTATAAATACGACTCGTCAGTTGATTCGGCTGTCATCGATGAAGAAACATCGATGAAGAAAACACTGAATAAAAACGCGAGTTCGTTAAAGCGAGTTATTTCTCGTTTCGGTCGGTCGAGCGTGTGTTATGCGTTACAAGTTTAATTATGTAAAACGTACCGCTTCGTTCTTGTCCGCTCTCATTTACGTATACTTAGAAAAATAATCACTACACAACAATTGCATCTACAAATGTTTAGACGATAGAGCGTAATGATGGGATTCCCTTTTTATCTTCCGTTCATTTTTGTTTTTTATTGTATTCAACCGTACGTCTATGAAATGAACGCAAAGGAAAGAGCGAGGAACGAAAACGAAAGAAAAATCGAATGTTACAACTTTGGTACGTCAATGCTCTCGAAATCGATGGCGCGTTTTGTCGTTCTTTTTGGAATTTTTCCGTTCCGGAGAACAGAGTTTAATCGATTAACGTGTCGCGGAGATACATTAATCGCGATCTTCCAACGTTCCGATTGCGAAACAGCTCAGCCTTCATCCAGTTATTTTGCTACTTTTATAACTCATAGCGATAAGGTCACAATAAGAAGAACGGTATTACAAGTGAAATTGTACCTCCTGTCGTATTATCGAAGAGTGTTGCCGCAGACGAATATTATATCGCGCCTGTTAACTGTCCGGTTACCAACGAAATAATCCGGCGGGCTATCGTTTAAGTCAAACTCGTTAATGCCAAAAAAAAAACGTAACTTTTCCGAGAAAAGAATTCGAATGTAGAAAATTCAAGAGCGAGTTTCGATATTAGCCGGAAGAGCTTGCGAATACGTGATTTCTGGTTGAACATTTTTATTTTCAACCGGAATATTTACGTTTCATTGAAATTTCAAATGACATTGAAATATGTTTGACGGAAATCAATGGACCCACCAAATATTTACTTACGTCAGCGAGATAAAACAGAGTCTCGTCATGATTATTCGAATTGTTGCGTTTACATTATATTTCTCGTATGGACCGACGAGTGGAAAAAAGATGTCCGACTCTGATGTTAATACGTGCTATTGCGGCAGTGTTTAAATTTGTTTGCCGTATCGCGATTATTCTTAGTATGGATTCTCAAGCAGCAGTCTATAGAATGTATAGGATATATGCCAAGTAAAACGTTTGTCTTTGACTTCCGGTGCGTAGCGACGAAGGATAGTCGCACCGTTACACACATACATACATACATATGTATGCTTTTCCTGGGCTATAGGCTTCCACGTGGATTGTAATACGACTATGAGAGTCGAGATAAAAATAACTTTTGTAATTGACATAGTTGTTCGACCTCAATTCGATGTTTCTATATTTTATGTTGCCTCGTTGCGTTGTTATAAGTAAACTCGTTTATATTTTGCGAACCGAGTGAGTTTAACGAAGGATCTTACGACGTATATCGCATGGAGCAAGATGCACGAGAATCGACTCACCCCGTACATCCGAATCTCGTTTGATCGATATCTGTTGAACAAGAAAAGAAACAAAAAACGAAGAATCAAGTACTTGCGAACAACGGCTGCATTCCGAACAAAAAATCTTATTATTGTACAATATTAATGGCTGAATAAAGTTAAATTCCATTTGACAGCACGACATCTTTATGATCTTTTCGTTTCTCCCCACCTAGTTCGTTAACACAAAAAAATGTTACCGAATTGTCCGACGAATTGTTTCTTATAAAATGTAAATCTTTTTACGCATTTCATGACTATTATTCTAATTATAAAAATATATGGGAGCCTTCACAATGATCGAGAGTAAATTGGACAACGGCTCGAACTTTATAAACGCTTGTCTTTACCCAGTGAGAAAAACGTACCGTTCGCGTGCGTGTGTGTGTGTGTGTGTGTGTGTGTGTGTGTTTTTTGTTGCTGTTCTTTTTTATGTGAGAAATAAAGAGTAGCGGGCTTCGCCGGGTTAAATTTCAGATGGTAGCAATGTATTTTAAATATTTATTCCTTTTTTTCATTCAAAGGACAATTTTGTTTGTTTGTTTCTTCTTTTTTCTTCATTTTTATTATTATAAGATAACATTATCCTATGCATTGTCGAGGGGGTTTCTCACCCTGCCGTACCTAAATTACTCTTTATATAACATTCTTTACTTTATGTCTTCCATCGCTTCACTGATTAGGTTATTCGTAATCAAAGATTCTCATACGTTCGCCACTTCTGCCATCATTGTTCCATACTCAACTTATTTTCATTTCTTCTCTCCGTCTCTTATGCCTTTGCTCTGTGTTGTCGTATCTTCGTTTATTTTTCTTTTTAGTATCGGGCAAGTCATTATTTTTTCTTTTGTTTTTTCCATTTACTCTCATCAGCGCTACGGAGGGTAGTTCCCGAAGACTTTCTATCGTCGGTGGTTGCGTATCGGGTCTGATGCTCATCCGCAAATTCATTTACCGTCAACTCTATGCAAATATTTTCTTCAAATTCGACTGAACGAAATATATGGTCCGCGCTGACATCAAATCCCACTCTGTTCTTCACACTACATTCGGTTACGTCCTATGGAAATCCGAGATAAAATGAAAATTGAACAAATGCTTCTTCTTGCCGGAATGATATCAATGTTGAATTAATCGGAACATTAACGAAGACACCCAATGAATTATCGAGCTCGCAACCTGTGTAGCAAAAAAAAAGCAACGACAAAACAAAAAAGGAGGAAGAAAATTGAATAAATACTAAAGCTAAGTGCAAACCGCTCGACGATAGTGCAATCCCGCGTTATACGTTTATTGGAAGACACGAATGGATAGAGACACATAACTTTTCCCCCGTATCGTAAAAGCCCGTATCGCGGAAACATACGACGTCGTGACATTGACGAAATGTCGAACGACGAGGAACGTTTCCGCACTGAAAAATTTACAATCTGCTCTGTCCGATGGAAAAAAACGTATTCTATCTATTTCATTTGTTACAGGGGTCGAGGAGTACGAAACGAACAATACCGCGTTCTAGCTCGAAATTTTCTGTACAACGGCGAAAGGATATATATTCGAAGATATTACTTTTGTGTGTTCAACGATTGGGCGTCCAATCCTGTCAATAGAATGTGATTGTTCGGTGGAAGAATCGATCCGGCCGTATCCAAGCTTACATCATATTTTATCCTAGACATCAACGTTTTATAACTTTGTTTTCTTTCTTTTTCATCCGATATATTATTTTCGTCGAAAGGAAAACACGACTTTCAATGATCATCAAAGTGATCGAAACAATTCCACGGTGACGTTAAATCGTCGGCTATTCGGAGTGCGGGGCAGTGGGCAAACCACCGACGATAGGGTTGCGTTGTTCTTTACACGGCTCGACGATTCGCCGATCTTTTCTTTTTCTTCTCGATGCCGTTTAATATAAACGGTTTGCCCGGCATACGCGTTAACATCGCCCACGCTCGTTCGCAGTCGTACGATCGTCGCATGGTGACCGGCTGTCACGCCCTTTCACGGCATTCGATATCGAAATACAGCCGCGGTCCAAGATTTTCGCATTTCCCTCTCACACAATCACCCACCCACCCACCCGGCTACCTACCCACAAGCACGCGCGATCTCTCTCTCTCTCTCTCACTCACACATCGAAAAATAAAAGCAAAGCCCCGCGGGGAACAAAAAAAACCAAAATTTTTTTACTACAACTTTGCAATCATCGCATGAGATTGAAGCCGCGGAGTGCATAGACAAGAACGCCGCAGAACTTGACCTCCCCCCCCCGAATCTTAGTGTGTGACTACATAATCGACGAAACTCAATGATAGATATTACAAAAACATTCCGCCAAACGTTAAAATTATCCACATTCACAAAATGTTAATATAGGAATTTTTTTTGCATTAACAAAGACCCCTGGAGTATTCTCATTATCGTCTATTCATCGGAACTTACAAAAAACGGAAAAAAATGCATACCGAAAATGAAAGAAAATAAAGTTCGGACCACAAGCTCCTCGAGACGCTGATTCCTCTCTTATGTTTCGTTCTTTTCTTTTTTCTTTCTGTATCCTCAAATTTTTAATAATATTCGCACGGCTCGGCGTTTCGTTGGAGGTAAAGAATTCGAGCGATTTAGATATGCAGAGTGTGTTTTGGAACAACGTAACGTTAGGACAAGATGTTTTGCTGCTCTTACAGTTTTATCTCAATATTCTGTTTAATGTTGCGTGTCGGTGTCGGCATATTTCGATAACGTGTTTGAGTTTCGTTTTCTTTTATAGTTGTATTTGTATGTCGGTGAGTTTTTATATCGATCGAAGCACAGACGTGATCGTTTGAATGGTTACAAGTTGAGAACGATTTCGAAGTAGCTCCCTGTCGCGTGTTCCGTACCGTAAAGTCTCCGCTATTTCGTTCTGTCTCGCATGTTTTGTTGTGTATGTTGCTGTTTTAATCGTTTTCATTGCGTAGGATACTGCGGCATGGTGTAAGCTACCATTGCCGGTTGTTGGCCGGGCTGAAGGGGTGCCGTGGCCGTCGGCGGTGCGGCCGTGGCTTGTCCTGGCTGCCATGTGCCCGCTGCCGGTGCTTGCATCCTCATGCTATTCATGTACTGGGCCTGCTGACCGTAGTACTGAGCCGGCTGGCCGTAGTATTGAGCTGGCTGCAAGAATTGGCCCTGCATCTGTGGATAACCCTGAGGATACCAGTAGCTCGCCATTTGTTGACCGTACCCGTAAGGATACTGTCCAGCTCCGGCGGTCACCTGTTGTCACAATTTTTCCATTTTCATCATATATTCGCGTTATTACGACGATTCGGGGTGGTGTCATCCGGTCAATGATCACTGTATCCAATCGCGCTTGCGATTGTACCGAAGACGAAAACTAAATGGATTTCGACTTGTGTCGTCAACATTAATGTTCATAAAACGGTCGTACACTCGGCAAGTAACCGGAAACGAAAAACGAAAAACGAAAAACGAAAAACGAAAAACGAAAAAAAAAAAAACCGGTACTGTAGATCATTCACCTGTTGCCTGCACCCTTTAACGGCCTCGCGAACATCGTCTGCGAGTTATTTTTTTGAGATATTATAAATGGAAATTCGTACGAGTTCTTTTAATACCTGCTGAGCCTGCTGATTAGCATTGGGCCCTACGCTGTTCGGATCGCCGTTTTCCTTTCCCCAAAAGCATTTCACGATACTCCCATTGATCTCTGCGGTATGCGTTGCCTCGATCGCGTGTGTAGCAGCCTCCTTGGTTGTAAATTTTATGAAGGCGTAACCCTTGTCCTTGAAAACTCGTATATCCTGGATGGTACCGAATGGTGAGAATGTTTTCGTTATCAGCTCGTCTGTTATGCCGTTTGTGAAGCCACCGCAGTAGACGGTACAGTTTGTCGGGCTGCTTTGGTTGTATACCTGTTTTTTTTTTTTTTTTTTTTCCCCGTTTTTTTTTGAGAGGGGACAGAGACAATCGGTATTAAAATTTATTATCACAAAATACAATCATAAATGCAACCTGCATAATCGACTTTTTATAGCATCGGGAGATGTTTCACGAAAATTATAAATATTTTATATCCGAAGCTTTCGGAGTGCCTGCGGTGTAGAGATCAGGAAGCGAGAGGCTTATGAATTACACGAGAATCTATGTTATCGGAATCCAAAAACAGTACGCTCGGCGTTGCTACTTTGTAGCGGCGATGAGCAACAAGTCATTTGGCTCGTATTACAAACGTTTTTTTTGTTTCAAAAACACAAAGATCTCGTTTGGCAAAATAGACATTTTCTCTGTACAGCCATGATCATTCGCTTCTTCGGACGATTGCAAATATTTTTTGTTGTTCTTGTAAACTGTGCACTTTCAAAGTTGTACACAGATCAGTTTATAGCAGATTCGAATAGCTAAAAAGTATACCTTGTAGTTTCATTATTATTATAAAAATAGCGAATAAAATGCAACATCAAGAAAAATAGTTCTTCGAACTTCGATTCGAGACTCGAGACTCTTTTCGTTTTTTTTTAAAGCTATAAACCTGTTTGAAAATTCTTTTTAAAAACATGTAATATGTCATTTTAGCGGCATCAATATATTTTTCCAAATCCAATTGATTTCTGATTCCGAATGATCGAACCCTTCGGACAGGTTGTCCCCGGAGAGGGCATTCTACAAATATTAAAGATCCATGTAAATTGTCTGTTTGTACCTCGTCGTAGTTAGGTTTACTATTGTTCGAGTGCCTCGGCCTCTCCGATCTAGGCGCTGGCGGTTTTCTGGTGGACCAGTTTGTCCTAATGCTACGTGACCCGAGCCACTGTCCATTCATTGCGTTTATAGCTGCTTCCGCCTCAGATTTTTTGACGAAGGAGACGAATGCGTAACCTTTGCTCTTGTTGGTCTGAGCGTCTCGCACGATCCTGCAATTGCTTATTTCGCCGAACGGCGCGAAAGCCTCTTTCAGGGTGTCGGTATCAATTTCGGGGGACAAATCGCCGACGAATATGTGGTGATGATTACTCGTGTCGAGTTTGGGTTGGTTACCGGGGCTCGTGGCCCAGTTAACCTTCATCTCCCGATCCAAAAAGGATCTCTTGTTCATGGCGGCCAGTGCCGTAGCCGCACATTGATGATTCGTAAATTCGACAAAAGCATAGGGATCGTTGCCGGGCTCGCGTATTATCTTAGAGCCTTTCACCGCTCCAATTTGTGAAAATAGCGCGCACAAAAGTTCATCGGACACCGACGCGTCTAGATTTCCCACGTAAAGCGTACGGGGATAGCTTTCCTCACTCATGCTCGTCTCTGATTCCCTTCAGCGAACCAGCCTCTACCCTTACTGTTGCCTCCCGACTCTCTCTTTTTACAGTATAATTTATTAATCACACTATCGTTTGTTTCTTCGTTCATTTACCTCGAAACCGTGTGGCATCAGTTTCTAACAGTGTTATTTCTTGGCCTTTTTTTGCTTAACAAATTATAACGCGAAACGTTTTTAACGCGAAGCTGCTACACCCAGCCTCTACGTCATACTAACATAAAATGGCCGCTTGTGCATTTGCTAAGTGTGTGTGTGCTCTCTCTCTCTCTCTCTCTCTCTCTCTCTCTCTCTCTCTCTCTCTCTCTCCCCCCCCCCCCCTCTCTCTCTCTCTCTCTCTCTCCCTCTCTCTCTCTCTCTCTACCTTACACAACGCACACGCGCGCGCGCGCGCCACTACTCGTCAATCGTGCGCGCGCGAATATATAAACCTTCGCCACCAGACTTTATCCTCTCTTTCTCTGCTCTACCCCCCCCCCCCCCCCCCGCACTCCACGCCGCGGCCGCGCAACCGTACCGCGAGATATGCAAATATTTTCGTTAGTACTCGAGCTGGACATGAATCGAGGAACAATGACCGATCGGATGAAAACGGTTAGACTACCTAATACAGGAACGCATTTTGGCGATCTTGGAAAAAATATATCTAATATATAAAAATGAAAGAACCACGCGGTTTACCGTTTTGTTCGTATAGTTGTTTTTTGTAGTAGATAGCGCGAAAAATGCTGCCAAATCATTAATCGCGCGCGCCGGTAACGGCTGCCGGAAGAACGATGATGTTTGTAGACAGTTGGTAGGACAGCTTTCTACTTTCCGTTGACAATCGATACCAGAATCAACTCGGTTTACCAAAAGTATTCGCAGGCGGGACCCGGTATTTCCCCGGAGGTCTGACAGTTGACAGCGCGGTGTCGCGGTCATTCCCACGGCATGTGGATATGTGCATGTGTTTACCATGAACTTTTTCACGATCGCCCATAGGTACGAGAAACAATAACGTTCTCGTCTAATGAAGGAATCATTTTGACGCGAATTCGTGCGACAGTAATTTTCGTTGTATCATCGAACTCGCGGTATAAGGAGCAACGAGTTTCAGAGTTGCCCCGAAACGACTGTCGCATAAGATCAAAGGTAAAGATCGTTGATGCCCGACGAAATGATATAATCACCGGTGGCCCTTCAATATTTTCAGCTTGTAGAGTTTTACTCGAAAAAATTAGTTGCCCAAATCCAAAGAAGAGTCTTCCGGCAGCCTGGACGATGGAGCGAGTAGTGCCCACTAGCAGGTGGAACAAAATTTTACTGTTCGCTAGTCTCACTTGCGCAGCATTTTGTCTGACAGTGGAAAAATGTACCGGCCTAACTTCTCTGCCGATGTATATCCTCATTCTATGGGCTCTACTGGTCACCGTAGTCTCCACATGGCTGAGCTTCTTCCTGCTCAAGAAGACTCTGAAAGCCAATGCTCCGTTCTACATAACCTCTGTAACACCATGGATCCGAAAGATGATCGCTTCCCACTTGAATCTGGATAACATAAAAAAAAATACGTCCGAAAAGTCAAGTCTTACTGATGGGACCGACGGCGATAGAAACATTTCTGACATGTATTGCCAATGGAAAGAAAAAACAACGAAACTCTGGAACTACTACAACGATCGTGTAATCTTGGAAAAAAGCAAAGAAGCCAAAACGCATTCTCTGTGCGGCGTGGACTTGGACAAAATAATTAATGAAATTGAGATTAAATTCGTGAGCGTGTGGTACGACGAGCTGAGCGACGACGGAACCTTTAAGGAGGAGGCAAACGGACTGCTCGGTAAATTGTTGAAAAGAATTTCTTTGGGAATATCTTGTATCGATGAGACGCGCCTGGCACACAAGTTGGCGAACGTTTTTTTGCTGCATCTAAAGGAGTACCGTCGAGCTCTACGACGAGTTGAGAAAGGCGTGACCGTGGATGTGGAGGAGGCTTACAGATGCGCGCACCCGGGCGCCCGAAGTATATCCACACTCCAGCACACGCTTCATCGCCTGATTACCGTTTTGGCAGGTGAATTCCTGCAGTGGGAGCTGACTAGTTCGCTACCGTGCAAGTTGCTTCTTTCCGTTCTCGCGAGACGGCTCCTGCTCGGAGTCCAAACGATTGGATGTCCACGCTGGATCTTCGAGAACTGGAGTGCCCTATTGCACTCGGCCACCGAAAATAAATGTCACGGCCTTTCGGAGGGCATCGACAAAAACGTAAGACTCTCATGATATCAATTCGGCAATTTGGTGTAATAAAAAGTAAATACAATCATGGAGTCGCAACACTTACAGAGCGTTGTGTCGAAGGCTCTCGGAAAGGGTATAGAATCGGCGACAGCAGCGGTGGTTCCTCGTCCTCTGCCATTTTCGACCGATGAGGAGAAATCTGTTTACGTCAACGATTCGTCCGAGAACGATGATGGAACTTTTCTGTCGAATTCGCGGAAGCATTCTCTCAGTCTGGACGGTCTGACGCCCATGGTACACAGAGGCTTGTGGGCCGACGTCAACATCTCTCAAGCCGACGACGACGGGGATGACGACAGAATATCGCCGGTCTACGAAGAACCTACCGATTTTGCGACAACGATAGCAAGGCTACGAAATTTGCTTCAACAAAAATCTACCGCCACGACTCCACTGTAACGATCGATATTTCTTGTTATTTTCCGGCATATAATGATATTGTTTTCCTGTCTAAAAAATTCATAATACTTATGAATTATAATTCTATTATAATTTTAACTCGCCGATGCCGTCGATTATTTTATATTTCTTCGTTTTCAGGCAATCGGAAGAAAAATCTTACGTCGTGTACGAAGGAAACCAATTTACGAACTTGGCGATACCTTGGACGGAATTTTATACTGCTCCGGATGGTTCGCAGCAGCTCCTCTATTGTATACAATTCGACGACGTAGAGCAGCACGGCGTCGATACGTTCGAGACTACGACGGCAACGGTGAGGAGACAGTACACCGACTTTGCAGCGCTTCACGCCAATTTGGAGGAGGTATAAAATAATTGCTTTTGTGTGTGTGTGTGTGTGTGTGTGTGTACGTTTTATTTATTTAAGCTCGACTGACTGGTGCGACCCTCGGCAGGTACCTTCGTTTTGCGCTGTAATGTCGGAGATTAATTTGCCGGAGGGTGGTGGCCGCGCGGACATGGAGCACTATCTGCGAACCGTGTGCACGAGACTGTCGGCCGATTCGCCCCCACAGCTCCGTCATTTCCTGAGGCCCAGCAGCGGGGCTGGCAAAAAAGCGGATGCAGTTGCACCTCGGCTCGATCGATTCCTTGCTAAGACTGTTACCGGCGTTTTCAATACCCTGAAAACGGTCGTTCCCGGCTTCGAGATGGAGCCCGAGGAAGATATACAATCTCTCCCGACATTGATGCCTCTGTCGGATATTCCTTGGCGATTCGTCGAAAACACGAAAGCCGTGAGTTCCTTTCGCGGTACAATTGATTTCATTAATTTTTTATTTTTTTTTTTCTATTCAATTAATCGGTCTTGATGCAGAAGAGTTTGGCGCTCGAGTTGCAACAGTTGGTCGCGGAGAGGATCGATTATTGCTCGGTTGACACGGCCTACGAGGCAGTTGATTCCGTGGAGGGAAGCGGTGACTCGGAGATGCTCGCTCTCTGGTGGGAAACCGCTAATGCTCCGTACGATGGTCCGTATCACCTATCGCACGAAACATCGTCAAATAAATGTGGCGGCACAGGTTTCTTTTATCTTTCAGAGGAACTCGATGAGCTCGACTCCCGTTTGAGCATGACTTGTGCCTCGATAGATCTCCTGTGCGAAATTCTTGCCGGAATCGGCAGCAACAACACGATGCAGCAGGAGGCTGTCGTCAGATGGTCGAAACTGTTCTTTGGAAACATTACCGAACCACTCATTCAAGTACGAATTCCGCGAGCATTACGATTCGATTCCATCAGAATAACCGATTTTATATACTTTTTACGTTCAAAATTTTTCAGTCCCTTGTCTCACGACTGTCTGCGTATCTGAACGATTTGGCTCTCACGTCCAACGTGCAGATCGAATATCCCGATGAGCCGATCGGGAGCGTGAAGGACAAATTGTCGCTACTGCTTGAGGCGAAAGTTGCGAACGAGGTGAAACGAGCGTTCGGCGAAGACGACACTCGCGAAATAATCGAATTCACTCTGAGTTCGTTCGAGTACAGAAAAATTAATCTTGATCTGATACTTCAGATAATCGATGTTCTAGCCTCGGAGCTTTTGGCCTCGTGCAGACTCGGCCACGGTACTACGACACCATGATTTTTCGGGGGGGGGGGGGGGGGGGGGGGGGGAATCTTAAACAACATAACGTTATCATTAAGATACAATCATAATCTGTGTACCTGAATGTATAGTGCAGTGTGATGGTACGATTGCCTATTACGCGTTACTTTATCCTTCGAGTAATCCATCGCTAATTAATCTTAATCCTGACAATATATAATTCAATTATAAATCTGTACGCAAAAAAAAAACAGGACACTGTTAAATAAGTTTATGAGTTATCTACAAAAAAAAAAAAAAAAATAGTGCATTAGACGCTTTGGTGTGATCAAAGGACAATGTAAAAAAAATATATATGTATATAGAAAATAGTTATGAAATTCCAATGATGTACAAAGCGCTTTTAATAAGTATCATTGGTATTTATCATAGAACAACAGATCAGGTTGTAATAATAGGCTAATTATCCTTGGCACCAGTGTCACTTTGAGCCTTCTGTTTTTCCAGCTGCGCTCTAAAACAATCCAAGTTCAAATTCGACGACTAACGATTCTTTTGAATGACCCGTGTGTCAACGAAAGAACGACGATTCAAGAATAGTCTTTACCTGAGCTGTTGATTGAAATCGTCCTCGACGTCATCGTCGTCCCAGTTGTCTTCCCACACGCTGATATCCTCGTTATCCTCGTCCTTGGCCGTCCAATCTTAATCGATAATGAATCAGCAAATTCGAGGTTACAGACGTTCCAGTTGAACCGATACATAACGAAAAACTAAATGAATTACCTTCTGTAGGAAATTCTTCGAACTCGTCGTCCTCCTCGAGGAGGCCCAGATCAACCTTTGACTTGTCGGTCTTGTTGTCCGTCATTTTGTGTTTAATGCAATAGTGTTTGGTGATCGAATGCGGTCTGACAACGAGACTTGGACAATTTCAGTGTTTACAGGTTAAGTTTTTATAAGCAGCGATTTGCGGAAGAAAGGACTTCTTCTTCTTCTTTGTATTGAACTATCTGATTGGATTTACGGTCGTAGAATTCAGTGGAGCCGATAGGGAAAACGCGCGTCGACCAATCATATACGTGGCGTTAATGCAGCTACCACCGATTTGGACGCGAGCGGATAACGAATACCGCCTTCGCGGTCCGAAACATTAGTCGGAAGTGTTGGTACGCCTGTTTACTGGTAAACTAAAATTATTCACAAACTAGACGCTATCGATCAAAGTTGGACCATCAGTTCAATCGTTTGTCAAGACAAAGTTACGAGTATCGTATTGAGAAAGTAAATTATAACTTAAGGATGATTGAAATCAGTAAATTAAATCGCAAAATTCATTAATTTATCTGGCAAGTTAATAAATACTATTGATTATTTTAAATGAACTAGGTAGAAAACATTGGCGAGACATTATATATATATATATATATACACAATGACCAGCGTTGAGTACCAGTACTACTGGTACTTTGCTACTAATTATTAATCGTTTTAGTACGGTCTCACGGCCGAGTCTCCACACACACACACACACACACACACACACACACACACACACAAAAGTATGTGATCTCAATCGAATTTTCGTTGTCTTTTGGGACGAAATTTGAAAAAGAGTGATGATTGAATATACGAAAAAATATAAGTATAGTTAATCTCAGGGACTTGTGGCGTTCGATACAATATGCCACGACACCACCCTTAAAAATTCCACTAGCATCTACGTTCGCGCCGCTCCTCTCTGTCAATCATGGCGTAAATACGTAGATGCAACATGGCCGAAGAGAATGGAACAGCGAGTTTTGCCTGCCCGGTTATACGTTGCACGATATTTCAACCAGGAACACGATATCGCCCGTGTGAAATAATCGGATTATCGCGGTTAGAAAAGGTTTAGCCAACCGTGCGTATTGCCCGTAGGATTGTCCTTCGACCCAATGGTGATTGGAGCTGTTAAACGCGGAGATCGTTTTATTTATATGAACTCTGCTCGTCAAAAGAGACACGGAACGCTTCTCGCCACTGGTGGAGATGTTATTGTATGTCATATGGACATTTATGTGCGTTCGGGTATGCTGCCGTGGACGTTTATGAGATGCAACGATATGCCAATGGCCATTTCGTTGAACCGCAGATATCACTCATGAAGCGGCTATCCGATGTGGCTTTCTCGCTTCTCGCTGTTATTATTATTATCACGTTGGGTTTTTATTAAAATCGCGATGTTGCTCTGACGAGGATAAATCGACGACCGCGAATATAATGGAAATCGAGGTGGAGGCCGCTAAAGGCGAGAGTGGTGGTGGTGGTGGTGGTGGTGGTGGTGGTGGTGGTGGTGGTGGCGGCGGCGGCGGCGGCGGTGGTGGTGGTGGAGGTGGTGGTGGCGTTGGCACTGGTGGTGGTGAAACTGGTCCGGGATGCTCCGGTTACTCCGGCATGGTGCACAGCAAAAAAGTTATAAAGCACGCGCTCAGACAGCAGGCCAAGAGACGAAGAAAAAATACAACGATCGCGTCGGGCAACTCTCGCACCCTGCCACGCATTGTCGTCAAGCCTTTGCCTCCACCGCCGCCTAACGAACCTCCGTTGCCCGCTGTACCAGTACCGCAGCTCGTCAATACCGGTAATTGTGCGTCGCACGTACACTTATTTATATATATATATATATATATATACATATTTATAATATAATATAATGTATCGTCAATGGTTTTAGTCGAAGAACCCGCTGCCACCATGAGGGAAGTACTGGCCAGTTTGCCTGGTTTCAGTTTCAAGTCGGGACGCAGACGTTCCACCAAGAGATTGTCCGCCGCTGCGCAACTCGAAGCCGGCCTGGTGGATCTCGAAACACCCGCTAGCATACTCGCCGGCACAAGCCTCAGAGCTTTGCTCAACAGGCACACCTTTCAGGGCCTTCCTCCTCTCTATCAGAGAAAACTCGCTCAGCTTTTGCCTGGCGTCGACAGACAGGTATTTCCTCTGTTTCGTTCGGCTTCCATCCAAGATTGTCTTATTTTGTCGTTACATTTTGATGTCACGACGATGATAATAATAATTATTATTACAATTATCTATTTTTTTTGGTAAGGACAGGCAAGTGTGACCGTGAGTGCGACGGGTAACCCTAATCAATCGAAATGATTCGCAGTAAAGATGACCAGCCATGAAAGCTTATATTTTTAATTGAGCAGAAAAACTAACAACATTTTTGAGATAATAAATATATTGTTGCTCTTACAAATTGTAATAATGTTTTTCGTAATTGTTTCGATGTGAGGTATGTGCGTAACGAGGGAAGATAAAGATTGCTTTTAAAATTTTCAGGATGCGGCAACTTCCGGCCTGAACAATGAATTCTTCGCGCGTGCCTGTCTGGAATGGCGAAAGCGTCTGGCCGAGGGTGAATTCACACCCGAAAACCAACAGCGTCTCAAAATGGAAGCTGAAAAGGACAAGAACAAACTGGATCCATGGAAATTGAAGCACTTT
>OZ021680.1:40000-115000 GCA_963978505.1 Listrodromus nycthemerus
TGCAATCGATACGTTTCGTTCAAACGAGATTTCATTCCGTTCAAGCGAACGCCACGGAGACGTTGACGGGAACGAGCTCTGTGCCGGGGCAAATTCCGAGTCAGCACAATCCTCAGACTCATCGAGTCAGCATAGTGAGGCCGGCGGAGGAAATAGTCGAGCAGCTATCGGCGGGCCAACAGCAGAGCAACAACGTGGTCGTCCGTACCACAGTGCCGAACAATATCGGTGTGAGAAACGCGGTACAGACGAGCGTAGTCCAAGCGACGGTCGCATTGCCGACGCAAGTGCATCAACAGAGTGCAATAGTGGTGCAACATCAGACACCTATGGTAAACTCGCAGTCACGGCAAATAGTATCGAATATGCAGACGCAGCAGCAGCAGCAGCAGCAGCAGCAGCAGCAGCAGCAGCAGCAGCAACAGCAGCAGTACACGACTGCGACGATATCGGCGAGAACGGCGCGTGGCAATGGTCAAGGAAACTATCGGGGTTCGAGGAGCGGCAATAAGGAGCAGGGTGGCGGCGGACGATCGAGAAGCTCGGCGAAGGAACCACCCGGTGCCGTAAATCTGGAGCGTAGCTATCAGATTTGTCAAGCCGTAAGCCCCTTTGAATGAAACATATATTTCAATTCTCGGAGGATTTCTCGTTGTACATCGTGTCGTATCTATTTCATTAGGTAATTCAAAGCTCCCCGAACCGGGATCAGCTGAAAGCCCATCTCAAACCACCGCCGAGTTTGCTCGCTCGTGGCGACAGCGCATTCACCACGAGTAAATCCGGTGGACGGACCGTGACGACGGTGAAAACGCAGAAGCATCAGCAGTCGCCCCAACACAATAAGCAGACGCACAACAAGAGTCCTCAAGCGGTCATGCTGCGACAGGTCTTCGCCACGGCCCGGCAAGCCCCACCCGTCGAGGTGCACTCATTTATTTACTTGGAAAGGCTGGGACCCGCGGAATTTGAAACCCGTGAATTAATATGAACGTAGATTAATCGCGAGCGACGACACACCGGCGTCGATCTCGTACAATACAATATAGAAATGTATTTAATTTTTGAAAAAATATAATCGTCGTACGAATGTTTCAGGTTGCGGAGGGCAGTGGGGCAGTGGGGCAGTTGAGTTCGAACGGAACCGGGGGTTTCGGACAGTACATTCTCGTGCAACGCACCGGGGTCAGTGACGGAGCACCGAGAGCATCCTCGGCCCCGCCGTTGCCACCGCGGATAGCCGGTATCGGAGTTCACCTGGTGCGCGGAAGACCGGCGAGCGCGGGCGAGGGTTCCCATCAGGCGGTGACCTTGATGGCTCGAGGAACGTCCGATGGGCGCGGCGGCGGTGGTGCGGAGCCCGGTGCGCCTGGTGTCATAATGGGTGGCGATCCACCGCCTCCGTGCGAATGCAACATGCGCGGGGCTATGGTAATGTGTCGTCAGTGCGGTGCGTTCTGCCACGACGATTGCATCGGCCCTCAGCGAATCTGTGCCACGTGTCTCATACGTTGACCCTCGTTCAAAGTTTCGCGCAGTCGGTGCACGGAAGAAGTCGATCGAACGATCCGTTGGTCTCGCACGGCCACCGTGGAAACTCAATCGCCGAGAGGGGTTCCGTGACGAAAATTTTCTCGACACCGATCGAACCGCGAAATTAACGAAAAATCGTTTTCGCAATGCCGGCCGTGCTCCCCCGTTATCGATCGGTAGGAAAAACAGCCTCGAATACTCGACGCGAGTGCACAGGTGAAAGAGACTGGGGAAATATTCGCGTTCCAGCGATTTCGGACGAATAATTATTTCGCAACGAAAAAACAAAGAAAAAATCCCCTTGCCCGCAAGGTCACACGACACCAAGTTATTTATTCTATTAATCGATTTATCATTAATTACGTCGTCCGTCTCGTCGAACCTCATGGATGTATAGTACTGAAAAAATGATGCCTCTTCCGTTCGGAGTGTCGGATCGTTAGTGTCGGAGGCGGCGAATCATTACCAGAGCCGGGGGCAGTGCTCAAAGTATACGAGTACGGTATTTCGTACTCGAATTACGTACTCGAACGGTCAAAGTACTTTTTTCATATTTCGAATAGCGTTAGGGAGAGTACCGTGGCCAAAGTACTCGTGTCATTTGGAGTACAGCGTAGTTCGAGGACAGTTCGAGCTATCTCAAGCTTGTGACAAACGACGAAACTATACATGTGCTAATGACTTTGCATCTCTTTCGTAATGTAAAAAAATAACTGTGTCGCGTAAAATTCGAATGGTCAAAATTGACGACGAAAAATAATGATCGGTAAACGACGAATCGAAGTACGCGGGTATGTTGGTTCGAAGGCGCGAGACTAGCTTCCGCACCGCTAGTCGCAACATTCAAATTCATTTTACTCGCATTATGATATTTCATTGAGAGACTCGTGTCAGGCTAGAGTCCAATAAAACGATTCTGAACATTCGATCCCGTCTCGTGTATTTTTTGGAAGGACGTGATCGGCAGCTGAGTTTTTGCGAAATTTTCCTAGAAGCTGAGACATCGATATCGAAACAAAAAAAGTCATGAAAATCGACGTTTGCCTCAGAGTCGTTGGCTTAAAATGGCTTAGAATGGCTTAAAATCGCCGAGCTACCGTACCGGATCCGTACCAATCGACCTCCGCTCGGTTCCCCGATGTCCGGTCGAGTGTGTCCTCGGTTCTCGAGCGTAGTCGAGTCGATCGGTTCGTTACCGATAATCGGGAACTATGAACAATGTTGATCCTCACCCGGCCCGGTTCGTTTGAAAATTCTTCTCGAAATTATGTACTCTGTACCACTTTGTATTTTATAAAAGTATTTTAGTACTCAAAGTGCTTTTGGTAATTAATAGTCGATACTTTCGAGTATTTATCGACATTCGCCCGACTCTGGTCATTACACGGTCCGTGGGTGACAGGCGTGGACGTTGAATCGTTTCCAAAAACAAAAACCAATTGTACAAAGTTAAAGCTCACGTTTTTTTTTTTTCTTCTTATTATCATAATATACGGAAGTTTGGTACGGAGACGGAGAGCGCGTGTCGTAAAAAACGAAAAGACAATTGCGTGTTCGAACGAAGCGCGACGGTGTCCATCGCTACCCCTGGGAAAATTCAATATCGCAATATCCGAAAACACCTCCCCGCGGAGCCTCCGAGCGGCCTTTCGTTCTTTCATGTTATTTTTATGACGAATTTAATCGCATGCTCGGCGCGCACAAACCTCGACACGAAGCCAACCAAGACCTTTATATATATATATATATATATTTAATGTTTGGCATTTGCCGGGCACGGGCCGTAAATCGAATCGGGCCAACGTGTAAATACATCCGTTTCGCTTTACGGCTAACATTACCGATCGAACAACATTTTTCAAAAACGAATAGAAATAAAAAATGCTATTAGCGCATAGATTGTTCGCGAGTGACATCGAGGAGAACAGAGAGGCCTGTCACCGATAATAAACACTCGACTCCCGACGATTACACATGACAAATAGTACAACCGCGTATACAATTATAAACTGTCTACCTACGATTACGAATGAACGAATTGAAAAATACTCGAATAAACATTGAACGCAAAGTTTTTCTCATTGATCGACGTTCGCGGCCGAAAAAATTTTTCATTCGACAGCGCTCGACGCCGCATTCGGATGTCTCTGTAGCAAACTCTGTTTCATTGGACGTTACAGATTTTTCTGGCGAGCGGTGACCGGCGGCAACACAGTGAAATGACAAAAATTCCACGTGTATCTCGACGTGGATGTCATTTATCGTGTCGAATTCCCTCGATAGAATCGAGCTATCCACTCTTCCCTTCCCCGTTCCGGGTATCGGCGAGGTAGGTAATTTTTTTTTTTTTTTTTTTTTCCCCCAAAAAAAAAAATTCCACGTTGTAACGCGGGTGATCGACCGCTGCTATATTTCGAGGAAGTATTTATCCTGCCGAATGAGGGAACGTCCGGCTCGTATCGCACAATTAAGATTCATTGTTTTTCGTAACCAATCGTAGAAGATTAATAATTTCTAACGCGTGCGATAATAACGGCTGAGAAACGAATGTAAAAATGACGAAACGTTGGCGATTGGAGTTGCTATCGCATCGCTACGTTTGTCGTCGTCGTCGTCGTCGTCGTCGTCGTCGTCGTCGAAAATAATTCCGTTGAATAATGTGAAAATCGAATTCTCGAATGTCGATTAATTTATTTGACACGATCGGCTTTCTCTAAGTAACATTTAAAAGTTGAGAATTCGATGGATGTGGCTTGCTCGGTTAGTCGTTCGTTTTACCGTTTTTTTTTGCCCTCGCTTTTCACAATGAACTTTTATTTTGCGCGAGATACATCGTCAACCGAAAAATTAATTAATCGACGAATGCGCGACCGCACAAAAATCCGATGAAAAAACAAAAAAGTGGAGATGCGGGCGGAGGGAGCGAAGCGCACGGAGAAAGAACATGTACGATCCGCGTGTCATTCGTGAAACGATACTCGATATTGACAACGCGATACGATTAACGAAACAATGAAAATTTTATAATACGAAACAATAAATTAACGATAAACGAGTACATATTTATAAGACGAACGGTTCCTTTGGTATCGACGATGGTATTTTTTTGAACGATCGTTGAGCGAACGACAAAAGGAACAACGGAACACGACAACGGACGAGACACCGTTGAAACGTTCGGTATAATTGGCGCGGTACGCGCGATGTATCTCGCGATTAAATCATTCGACCCAAAGTCGACGAACGATCGTCCGGCTCGGCCACGATGACGCTCATCGGGCTCTCGAACAGCGAGAACAACTTTTACACTGAATATACATAATTACATGTTAATTATTCACAAACGGAACGTTCGATCGACATTCGTACAAGCCTACGCTAAGTAATACGTCTTTTATGCCCGGTCGCAACTGCCACATCCTACCCGATTATATATTTATTCATTTTTGTCGTTGTTCAGTGAACAGCGATATATTCGAGACATTGGGGCCTGCCCATAATCTTTGGAAATAATCGTAAGCTCGATCCACTCGAGTAACCTCGAGCCGCGGAGAAACATCGGGGGGGGGGGGGCCCATTGTCTATCGGAAAAATAAAATATCTTAACCACCGAAGCATACACATCCTTCGGGGTGTGTGTGTGCGTGTGCGTGTGTGTCGATACACTCGCGCGCACAATTTCAGAGGTGAGGTAACGGAGCGTACTCGAGTAGATCGAAGCGATGAGGAAGGCCTAAAAGTTTCTCAGTGACATCGATCGTCTATATTCTCTTATTTACGATCTTTTTGTTTCTCGCTCTTTGAATTCGCTCTTTTATCGATGTTCGACAATGAGGCCCGAAGCATCCTATCGAGTGACGTAATAATCCCAACTTCTTTTTCCATCGTCCCGCTCATTGTTCATCGCCAATTTCGATTGTTTCTAATAACCGTCGGTAGTACTCGAGAGACTACGTGACAGTCGTGTACGACGATTGTCCGATGTGCCTCGTTTATATTAATTTTCCATTAAAGTTCACGATTAACACAATGCACGTTTACTCGGTTAGGCCATCGAGTCATCGCGCTGTTCACGCGCCAGCGCCGCCGCCCCCGATTCCAAACTCTAGTCATCATTAAAATAGACTGTACGCGTCTCCGTCGATTCCGTCAGTTTACTCGCGTACGAAGCAATCTTTACGGAAAACAAAAAACAAACAAAAAAATTCTGCGATTCGTTCGTATTCTCGGGCCCCGTAGATATCCACGATATCGCTCACCACCCGAAACCCATACTCGTTTTCACATCCAACAATCCGTTATTCTACGTTACGGTAATAAGTCTATCTCGTGTATCTCTCTGTGTCGTGTATCGACGTGTACATGTATCATAGTACCTTAAGGTATGGTAACTTAAACATAGGCGGGTGAGAGATCGAGGGTGAGTCGTGAGATAACGTTGTTGCGTATCGTCGCGCGTGTCGTTCGCGAGCTCTTGATTATCTGTATGACCATGATACGACAGTCGTGACACACGACCATCGCGACGCCGCGCAATCGTTCCGCCACGAGTCGCTGATCCGCGTTGTGGCCGCCGAGGGAACCGAACGCGCTGTTGGTCAACAGTCTGCCGGGACTCCCGCCGATCTTTCGATATCTGTTTTGGGGATCAACGAGTCAGTTCAGTCCCGATAACGGTTAATTTTTTTCGACGGTCGATCGTGTTTACCAACCTTCTCTCGGCAGCCTGAAACTCGTTGGGCGTCGAGCCGGGTGTGGCATTTTCCGCGGGAGTACTATCGGGGGTGGAGACCGGGGTGGCGTTGTTCAACGCGGTGTCCCGACGTCTCGGTGCCGGTGAGGCGGGAGCGGAGCCGACGGCACCACCCGGTCGGGGCCACGGAGTTCTGGCGCCGGACTCGGGCTCGGAATTCGACGGTGACATCAAGAGTCCCGGCGACAATAGCACCACGGGCACGTGCGCGAAATGTTCCGTGGGTATTCGCATCTGCATTGAGAAAAGACGAAGAAACAACAACATCATCAACGACGACGACGACGACGACGACGACGACGACGACGACGACGACGACGACGACGACGACGACGACGACGACGACGACGACGACGACGACGACGACAACAACGACAACAACGAATGAAAATAAATGGTAACGAAACGGAATTTTTTTCGGGAAACTTTCGCTCGGCAAAACGAATGTAACGATTTTTTCTTCCTACAATTTAGTGTGTGTATATATATATTTGTTATTACCTTGGAGTAACATTTTACGCATACGGTTCTCTCGCAGAGCCGACAACGCTGGCCCCACGGTCCCAAAAGGCCGAAACGAGTTTTAAGACAGAGGAAACAAACGCGTCTCTTCTCGACGTCCTCCTTGACGCGACCCTCGACCGGCAGCGACTCCAATTCCGCTTTGGTGAGAACGCTTCGTATGTGAACAATCTCCTCGAGGGTCAACGACAGCCGCTCGTCGAGGAACATGTCGCCCAGTGAAGTTTTCTGTGAAAAAGACGCGACAAAAAATGTATACGGAGGCTCGGAAAGATCCGTGTATCACGGGGAATTCGTGGAACTCGGTGTCGCAAAGGTTCGCCATACCCGAGGACTCTGATCGACGCTTTCATCGTGAAACTCGGACGAAGCGATTCCGTGACCCTTGAGCGAGGCTCTTTCGCGAGGTCGCGGACTCGTGCTCGGACTCGCACTCGGACCGAGGCTCGAATCGGTCCTCGCCTCGGTATCGATCGAGCCGGTGTGCCGACGACTCTGCTGCGGCCTCGAATGTCCCGCCGACGATGTACCGGTTAATGGAAGAAACGCGGCTGCACCGCTCCCGGCGGTGTGCTCGCGAACGGAAGCTCGTCTCGACGGGCACTGTGTCGCCAGGTCGTACGCTGCGGAACCACACGAAACTCTGGTGATTAACGCCGATTAGACTAATCTCTACGGCAACGTCGACGACAAAAACGATGAAATTTACACTCGAGTTGAGCGTCGCAAAACCGATGATATTCGTTTCGCGTTAATCGCAGACCGCCGGTCTTTCGCCAAGGATTCCCCGAACTCTCGTCCTCGTCCTCGTCGCAGGAACTCGCGTCTCTCGCGGTCGTCCGCGGCCGATACGCTCTTTCCCCCGATCGCCACGCGTTCGTCGCCTCGTCCTCGAATCTGGTCACGGTGTACTCCTCGTCGTCGGCGTCCTCGTCGTCGTCGTCGTCGTCGTCGTCGTCCTCGTCGTCCTCGTCGTCCTCGTCGTCTTCCTCGACGTCGAGCTACGAAACGAGACCGCGCACGAGAGCGTGTCAATGCCGGGAAAACGAAAAGGAAAAAAAGGAAAAAAATATATCGTTACCTTGAGATCGAAAT
Organism: Listrodromus nycthemerus; assembly: GCA_963978505.1. Classification (NCBI taxonomy): domain Eukaryota; kingdom Metazoa; phylum Arthropoda; class Insecta; order Hymenoptera; family Ichneumonidae; genus Listrodromus; species Listrodromus nycthemerus. Next base: position 47,904 of record OZ021680.1, read on the forward strand.
CCACGGGTATGAGCTTTCGCGGCTGTTTCATAGTCGAGTGCTCGGCATCGGACGATTCACGACGCGATCTCGGAGCGACGGCTTCCTTCTCCGTTATGTGCGAACTGGGCTGCGTGTTATCTGCGAATAATCAAAAATATATCGATGAACCGTTTCGTTTGTTCGAAGCGAGTAAACGGACATGGCCGATACCAGTTGGGCGGTGAGGGGAGGGGGAATAAAGAAAGAGAAAGAGAAAAGACGAATAAAACTGTCGAATATTCGGACGAGTACGATAACGCGGAAGCGTGAAGCGCCTTCCACGAGACTCACGATTGGCGGTTCCGCGAGCCCGAGGTTCCGGTCCCTTGCCGGTACGGTGACGAGGCTGCGGCACGGGAAACGAGGGCCGACCTTCCGGATGCCGCCACTGCGCCGCGACATCCTGGGCGGGCTCTTGCTCTTGCTCGGGCTTGGCCGGTGGCACTTCGCCGAGAACGATCCTCCGCGATTCTCCGCCGACTGCCAGCAGCATCGTTCCTCAATTTTCCTCGCGGCCCCTTCGATCACTCGTCCGCGCGAGCCTCATCGTATCGACCCGCTCTCCCACTTTTCGCCTCTTCGCGCGACGCTCCGACTCTCATGCCCCGTTTGCGTCGACCATTTTTTTTTTTTTTCAACATTCAAACGAAAACAAACGATACATCGGTGTGTTCGACCCCCCGCCGTACATCGCACCGAACCGTTCTCTCGCGCGTCGATCCAATTTCCCCTTTATTTTCAGCCTCGTCACTGAAATCAGACTCCCGACACGACTGAAAACGTCGAACGGTACACAGGTTGTACAATTTAATCGGCAAACGATTGAGTGTACACGGAACCGCGCGTCGCGCAGTTGAATCGTATACGCGAGTAACGCGTTAGTTCGTGCATCGTCGCGAGCCACTGTCGCGAGCCACTGTCCCTCGCGCGGTGGCGCGCGCGTTGCCAACCTTTTTAACGTTACCACCCCTACGGCGGATTATTGATCGGCGGTGACTGTGCGCGCGGTCACGAGCCACTGCCACACCGCGTCATACGAGGCACCCCCGCCCCCCGATACACCGAACTTTGACGATTCGCGTCTCACGGAAAAACCCATTCTCGACGCATGCGCTATCGCCTTTCAAAAATTAAAGACGATGAGACGATCCCGCGGATTTTCGTGTCGAGGCCTGCACGCACGGAAGCATCGATATTTATTCACCGGAGCGCTGATGATCCGTCCCATTCGTTCGTTTTACCAAAGAGTTCGAACGTAAAATTCGTTTTACTCGCTTGGCTCGAGTATCGTCGATGGCCAGCGTCTTCGTAGCTACGAACGAGCCGAGAGACGCTGTTTCTCGTTCGTTCGACGGAGATGGAAAAAAAAACAGAAAAAAAAAAAACCCTACGAAAGCGCTTTGCCGACATGTCGGTATTCGGCTTGTGCGAATGTCGATCATCGAACGAAAATTCGTCCGACGCGCATGATCGTGTAGGTCGGAGGGAGGACGAAGGCGTGCAGCAGGGTTTTCGATATTTCGCGAGGTAAACTTGTTCGCTGCTCATCGTTATTTGCTATTCAAACTATTTACCGATTGTATGTGTTCGCAACGATTGACGATGCACGAAATACCGAGAGACCGGAGTTCAGTGAAACGCAGTGTATTTTATTGTTTTTTTTTTTCGCTTGCGCAACCGTTCCGGTGAATTTACCTTGCTGCGAATTTTGCGAATGATGATTTTGCAATTGGAAGCGATGACCGGACGATCTCAGTGGTCTCGGGGGCTTTTTTATGCTCTCCATCAGTAGCTCGCGATCGGTACACTGCTTTTTTATCGGTGGCAGCTGTCTGTCGGAAGCCTTGAACAAACGATATTGCGAGAATATTCACTGAATTAATGGACAAACGTACGTAATTTGAATGAAAGGAAAGGGCGACGACGATACCTTTTTCAGAGGCGGCCTGCTCTTTATGAAATCGAGGACCATGGTTCTCGCGTCTTTTCTTACGTGCGGAGACGGTGCCGGTGCCTTTCTCAAAAGATACCGACGCTCTCTGATGTCGTCCATGAGTATTTCGTACGGTGTCAGCTCAAACTCGGCGCCTCTTCCTCTTCCGCGGGACCGACCGCGCTTTCCCAAGTGCGCCTCGACTTTCTTCAATTTGACGCCTCGTCGCAGCTCGCCGATCACCTGTACCCAGAACCTTGCCTGTGCGAATAAACATTCTTTGTGGATCCGATTGCGCGAAAATTGAACGACGATACGGGATCGATTAACGGACAGCCGGACACGCGCGAGAATCATTCGAGGCCAATAATAATGATCCATCGGAGACTATCGTTAGCATGCATACACTTCTAATTTACGGCTACGGCCAGGCATTATTTCAGCTGCTTACGTACTTGTATCGCTCGCCAAATCCTAATGTCTGTCTATAAACAAACATCATTATCGGGTAGTACATTCGAACGAACAAACAAAGAACCTCGACCGTTTTCTTCGTTATCCGTTTTTTTTTTTTTTTTTCGTCATCAAGATTAATTCGTATTGTATCAAGATTGTTCGATTTTACCCAGTCGTCGAAATTCAGCGTTTCCAGATGCTGCGACGACGTGGCATTGTGCCGAGGGCCGGCGGTGCTCGACAAATTTTTCATGTTCGTTTGTTTTCTTTCGTTTGTGACTTTATCGAGAAACTGTGAGAGTTCCAGAGCCTCCGCCACGAATGCCCGTATAACGGCGCGATAGTGCTCGTCCGCTTGCTCCTCGGTACCTTTTACGTGCCTCACGCACATCTGCGAATAAATCCTGATGAGACTGCGTCGTGATATCGTCATTCGCCGCAATTAAAATAGTTTCGACGCTCGAACGAGACACAAGGCTCAACACGATTCCGGTACCTGAATAATAGTTTTCAAGCTACAGCGGTAAGAATTTTTCGTGTTACCGCCGTTGCCCTTTGCCATCGGCGACTCGTCCATTTCAACGTCGCCCGAATCCCGCTCGATGCCCTCATCGTCCGTTTCCTGCAGTGGCTCCTCCATTTCCCGATCGCATTCTGCAACAGACCGACGATGTTAAACGATCGAATGTCGCGTCGTCTCGCCGATATATCCACCCGGTACGGCAGTTTATGAGCGACCTTCGTCCGCTTGAGTCATCGATGTTATGAGATCTTCGAGATCGGGCGAAAGCGGCGTTTCTTCTCGATCGTCCATGGCAAAGTCAAGCGCGTTGAATATCAAGATGCCGAGAGAGAAAACGACCTGCAAAAAAAATCATTTTTTTTCAACATAAAAATTCAATATTCATTTTCATTCAAATTAACGCCTTCTCCTCGCATACCTTTTGCTCGGTTGTCGTTGCGCTCGGCGATTCTAAAACAGAAATTACTCGGCTTGTAAAAACGTCGACGTTAAAAAATTCATTCGTGTCGTGCAGATCTAACGTTAATATTTGTTGGCCTTCGATGACATTCGTCGACATTGTCATTTCATTTTAATCGATTCTTATCTTTCCGTAAACGGTTGACCGATCCAAGAATAGTCGTTACAACGTGAATTTAGTACCTTTTGGCATTTCCAAGACGACGTGTCCATCTTTGTGCAATACAATATCCGAGAGCTCGGAGAGTTCTCGCAAGTCATTCGTCGGGAGATTGGACAAAGTCCTGGCGGTTTGATAACAAAGCGCCCAAGCGTGCTCCCGGCTGATCGGTCCGTTGAAACAGAGCAGAATTTCGTGAAGATTAAGCCCATCGTTCGCATTCAATTTGCAATTGACTCTGCGCATCCTTTTTATTTTGGTCTTTGTCTTGGCATCGTTCTCGTGCTTCTCCATCTGCGCCGTCTGTGCAGCCACGGAACTGTCTTGACGGCTAACGCCACTGGGTTGCAACTGGGCCATTGCCGTTCCGTGCGATTCTGTAAACGATCCAGGGGCAGCAGTTTTTTATACTCCGTTGACGAAAACACCCGATCAAAATTCTTTCTTCGTTTCACGAAAAAAAGACCGCGAAGCATCGGTCCTCAAAACGAAAACGATTCGTCACTGAAAAAAAAATCACCCTGTTCGGCGAAAAAACCTCGTAGACGGTACGAGGAAGGTCGAACAACGGCAAACTATAAATAATACACTACGAAAACAGCGACAATTAACGAACTGCAAATGACTCTGTACGACGAATAACCGGTATATGATGAACGCTAATTGCGGGCACAAAGTCCCGATCTAAGACGAGGATGGAACGTACACTCACTCAGTTTTGTTGTTGTTGTTGTTGTTTTTTTTTACTGTAATCACGACAGTGTGACACGAGACGAGTGATCGTCGCTCGACCGAGGGTGTCAATGTTTATGTTCGTTCGTAGCTTAATGCTGATTTTGTAGGCGATTGGTGTGCAAATTGTAATGCTGTACGAACAACGAGTTCTGGCGTGTAATAACGTGCGCGGTTCGTGTCACGCCCCCTTCCTCCTTTCACCCCCCCGCCCGTTGCTCTTACCGCCCACGCGATTGACGGCGGCAACCAGCTGACTCCCATTATTCGGCTCTGTCGCTCTTGTCGAGTACTTCCGTCGAGTTTACATCGGAACGTAAGAATTTGTAGGCAATGGTAAACGTGACCGCAGTGATTTTTTTCACCCCAATCAATTTCATTCCCGTACAATTCCGTTGTTCAAATGTTATCTCATGTTTCGCATTGAATTTTAACGGTAAAATTATCAACTATATTTTCGTGTCCGAATAGTGACGGATGTTGCCGATTTTTAACGATACCGAACAATGAAAGATAGTCTCGCTTGCTTTACGGTAAATTAAAGGGAAACAAAAATATGACCGGTATGTTGTCTCTCTCTCTCTCTCTCTCTCTCTCTCTCTCTCTCTCTCTCTCTCTCTCTCTCTCTCTCTCTCTCTCTCTCTCTCTCTCTCTCTCTCTCTCTCTCTCTCTCTCTCTCTCTCTCTTCTCTTCTCTTTCCCCTTGCACGTTGAAGACATAATGACGAAAGAAACTGTAGTAGTGGGGGCAAAGTTCGTAATACGGCACTGATGGTAGCCATAACGCGAGTAACGTTTGACGTTTGTCGTCGTGCAGTGACATAGCCCAGCGAGTGTTTCATGAAAGAGTCGGCCGATAAATTTTTCGTTCACCATTGACGCAGTCACGAAAGAAAGAGGTCATTGAGTTTTAATTGTTTTTTGTTGTTGTCGGTTAAAACACAACCAACGAAACCGTAACATCAGCAAAGATGGAGGCAGTACCGAGGTTGCCGATGATATCGTTTCAATTAAAAGTCAGTCCGGAAGCAACGGCGTTCGGTCCTAAATTGAAACAGGTGAGATCTTTGGAAAAATTATGAAGAAAAAAAGTGCTCGGGAAATAGTTGGGTGCGCGCTAACGAGATTCTCGTTCGGCCAATTTTTCCTGCGCCTGACACTCGATATTTTCCTGCATTAACATACGAGATTGAATCTCGCAATCTGAATTAACACGCCGCACATTATTCTCGCTATTTATTTTGTTTTTTTTTCTTTAAATCAGAATTATCGTATGCCTATTTTCGTTTTTACCCCTAGTACATACGTGATTTTTACAACGAAGATCCGGAATCTTATTCAAACGAGATACACCAATTGGAAAATTTGAGAGCCATGGCGGTCAGACCACCGATAGCAATCACAGGATGCTCTTTGCTGCAGAAATACTATTGTCAGTTGCACTTTCTGCAAAGCAGGTTTCCTATGGGATCCGGCGAGCCTGTCACCGTCATGTTTAGCTGGTAAGCCACAACTCCGCTGGCGATTACAAATCGGTGTTGCAAATATTATTCATAGAAAAAGAAATATTTATTCAGGAAAGACACCTACACGAATATCGAATGCTCCCTGGCGAATATACGCTTTGAAATAATATCGATACTGTATAACATCGGTGCAATTCACACGCAATTGGGAGCCAAGACGGAGAGAACGGCAGCGGAGGGCATGAAAATGGCTTGTTCACACTTTCAATGGGCCGCGTGGGCCTTCGAGCACTCACAGAGCAATCTGTCCGGCCTTGATCTAGCGCCGGAACTCACGACATTCATGCATCAGCTCAGTCTCGCCCAGGCTCAGGAGTGTATTCTGGAAAAGAGTATGCTGGACAATAGGAAACCGACTATAGTCGGTATGTATGCGAATGTTCTTCGCTCGTACTAGTCATTAACGACGCCAACAATTATTTGCTTATTCTACCCGCAGCTAAAGTTGCCAAGCAGATAGTGGATTACTATTCTCAGGCTCTGGGGACCTTGGAGCCGAACAGTAGCGAGGACAATCCGGTGTCCGACACGGTCGGCTCCAAAATATACAAGGTGGATCATTATATTTTGAAAGAATGGAAAACCGTGCTATGAAAATTTTTGGACCGAGCGCGGGTTCCGAAGAGTAAAGTACTTTGTTTTGTTTATCATGAAAATTGAGGTCGATTATTTATTTTCGAATAGAATTGGAAGAGGTACGTAAAGTTCAAGAGAGCCTACCATTTAGCGGTGACTCAGTTGTATCAGGGTCTCGCGGCCGAGGAGCAGCAAAAGATGGGTGAGCGCGTGGCCTTTTACAACGCTTCGCTCGCGTCTCTGAATGACGCTCGTTCCATGTATGCAAGCGCGAAGGGATCGATGGGAATAACGGGGATTGCGGGCGAAAAGGAGGCCGTCGAGGAGGCGCTGACCTTCACGAACGACGTTATCGAGGGAAAACGAAAAGCCGCAAAGAACGAGAACGAATTCATTTATCACGAGGAAGTACCGGAGAAAGATGTTCTTCCGACGGTAAACGGTGCCTCGCTCGTCAAAGGAATTCCGTTCAACGTCAACGATCCCGAAGTATCGGGTCCTGATATATTCGCTAGGTAAAAAAACAAACAAACAAACAAACAAACAAACAAACAAACAATTTTGAGAGAAACGATTCCTCCAATCATTTTCCAATAACAAAAAATATCGCCCAGCGCTTAGCTATTATATTTAATACTGTCCTATCACAGATTAGTACCGATGAAAGTACACGAAGCGAGTTCACTCTACTCCGAGGAAAAGGCAAAAATTCTTCGCTCCGTCGGCATGAAGATCGAAGAGAAAGATCAACAGCTCGAGTCCTATCTTTCATCCCTGAAACTCCAGCATCTCAGCCTTTGGGATCCGGATCCGCAGAATCCTGAATCGGATTGTTTGCCGCTGCCCGAGGAATTAGCGGAGCGTTGCGCTGCTCTCAATGCAAGGCCCAACGCTATACAGGATCTCATCGACATAATGGGGAAGCTTTCGGACACGTACAGAGACGTTGAGGGAATGCTGAAAGAAATCGATACCATGTTGAACGAGGAGGAACAGCGGTAAGTGTCACGATGTCTTTCGATGTTCGAATGATCGATGATCAACGTTCAATAGCGATTGTATGTTCCTTTCCGCAGTGAAAAGCAATATCAAGAAGCGATGGGCAAGAGACCTCCGACAATAGTGGCGACAGATTTGACGAGGGAAGCCAAAAAGTACGAGGAAGCTCATGCTAAAGCCTCGGAGAGCAATCAGGCACTTCACAGAGCAATGACGCTGCATGTTAACAACTTACAAGTGCTGGCGCAACCGCTGGTCGATCTCATTGCGAACATTCCTTCGCCGAGCGCGAATATTTCAGGTATATCGTCGTAAGCGACTGGAAAGATTGTCCGCGGAAAAAAAAAAAAAAAAAAAAAATAATAATAATAATAATGCTATCCAGCAGGTCAGAAGAAGCGCGATGCTGAGAGCGACAAAGCTTATGCCAGAGAATTAAAAAGAATACTGGGCAAAGTTGACGAGATGCAGCGTCAACGAAACGAATTGCACGCGAAACTTCGTGACTCGGTTGCCCAAGACGATTTGACGCGTCTGCTCGTCACCGCAACTGCGGAATCCGCTTCCCTCGAGGCTCTGTTCGCCGAGCAGATCGGAAAGCATCAGTCGCTGGTCAGCCTGATAGATCAGAATCTATCGGCTCAGGAGAACATTCTCGCCGCTCTGACGGACGCGTATGCTCGTACAGCTGACACGCGCAAAGCCGTCGACGAGGTGCTGAAGCGTCGCGAATCGACGATTTCCTCGCTCATAACTTCCTATGATGCTTACGAGGATCTGCTGGCAAAGTCGACGAAGGGTCTCGAATTTTATCGGAAACTGGAAGTGAATGTGACGAAATTACTGCAGCGAGTCAGGAGCACGTGCCGAGTGCAGGAGGAGGAGAGAGAGCAGATTCTCGCGAGAAATGATGAAACTGCTTACGGCTCGGTGGAAGCGTCGTTCGCACCAGCCGGCACGGAGAGAAAAGCAGGTTCCGGTATGAAGTTACGAGATCACTTGGCTGCCAGATTGAAAAATAACAATTTTGGAAATTACCAGCAGAATAATTATGGGCCGGAGAAGCACTCGATTCCCGTGGCTCCTATCCAGCCGAATCCTCACGGCTCGATGAAACCGAATTACCCGATAGGTTCGACGGGTGGCCAAGACTCATGCGGAATCCCCGTTAACGCTGTTCCACCGATAACGTCCGAGGTCCAGTCGACCGATCAGCAACCATTGCACATTTATCAGCAATACTACCCTAACGATTACTCGAGCTACTACATGGCTCAGGGTCAACAGACTCAGTATCATCCACACCAGTACCAATACGGCGAGGTGCCGAGCCTCACGAACGGCGGTGGTACCCAGAGCTTACCAAAGACCGGTACGACCAACACCGACAGCATGTATCGACAGGCCACTGGAAATTCTACTGGTGGCACCGAAGTCTCCAGCAACAGTACGAGATACGCTGGATACAATAACACGTGTACCGATCAAGTTGCTCCGATCGTCGCTCATCCGTCTCAGTATCCGGTTGGAGCGGTATACGGTAACACGGACTGTATTCGATACCCAGGCGATTATAGAAACGTGCAAGATCCTCATGGATATCAGGTGCACGGCTCTATGTCCGTGCAGCCCGTCGCTGCTACCACCGGATATCGCAGCGTTCAACCTGCCGTCCAGCGGACTTCGGAACAGCAACTTCCCACCTCTTGCGCTTATCGTAGCGAGGAGGTTCGTCAGGACGCTCAGCAACCACAATCGCAGGACATGCTCAGGCAAGCCCAGCAGGCGTACGGACATCCTTATCGGGTCGTTTCTCAGGCTTCGCAACAGTCGCAGCTGCAACAAGATCCTCAGTCTTCGGACAGTCCGGTGGCTCATGGCTATTCAACGCCTCCTCTAAATAAAATGCCTCACGTTCCACCGAGCAACTCGCCGTACTCGATGCCTGATCAGTACATTGAGCAAAATGCGACGATATCGACGAGCGATGCCTCCATTAACTCGTCAATGTATCCGACTAACGTCTGCGATAGTTCTCAACGGAACCCCATTGGCAATGTTTACTACGGTAATACCGTTTGTAACAGCCAGTCGCAAGTTTCCGTCGATTATGCCAATCAGCCGCAGCAAAATTATCCGGACGGTGCGAATCTGCAGAGCACGCACGTCACGCAACTGCCGGCTAGTCGGCCCGTTCAGACTTACACGAGTCAGACTTACGGAACGTATCGGCACGAAACTGGCGATCATCGGTATCCAAACGTGAGCTCGGTACCGTCACAAGTGGCAGATGGAGTCAGTTATTCGAACGGCACGGAAATGATTCAGAGTCACACCAAATCAATGAGCAAACACGGATACCTGCAGAATTATCAGTACTCGAGTATACAAGCTCACAATTCCGGTATCATGCAGTATTCACATTACTCTCCGGCCTACGGGAACACTTACGCCAACTCCTCGCTGACGGCTATGAGAGTCGACGGTTCGTTAATCGACTCGTATAAGGGGCATCCCGGATATGCCTATGATCCATCCTCCGGTGGCTATTCGTATAGTTCGGGTTATCAAGTTTCTCATAATGAAAACGTCGGGAAAGTCAACGATGGTACGTTTACGTTGCCCCAGGAGGCGGCTGCAGCCGCCACTGGCACAGCAGCCGATGGACAGGCACAGATTTACGTACAGCAGGAAAACAGCGCGATCTCGAAATACACTAACGCCAGTAACGGCGCGACAACGAATCTGACGCCATCGTCCCAGTATTCCAATAGTTCTTATCAGACACCAACGGTGGATCAGAATTACTATACTAATACTTATGGTCCGCAATCGCAGAGTGAGTCCGACCCCAAAAATTTCCACGACATTTAATTTTATAAATATTTCATTCGTTTTCAAGTAACACCGATGCTTTGTAATTTTCATCTAGACACTACAGCTTCGAACGACGACCATCCGGATACCAACTCACAGCCTTACGCGCAACGACCTAACGTCGATACGAGCAGTGGCATTAGCGCGCCAATGGAAAAACTAAAACCTATGGAAGGGCCAACGAGTAAATCGCAAGCTCCGAAATCCAATGTGGATCTTCTGTCGGAGCTCGATCTGACCATAAACCATGCACCGCTCGTACCCGAAGTACATTCCGTCGATAAGCTGCGGAAGGATGTCGCAGCTGTGTCGCTTTCCGTTTTGCCAGAGAACATTGAGATAATGAAGGATAACCTAGAATCAAAGCAGCATCAAATCTTTGAGGACAAACACGAAAACCTACAGATAGTGTGGGACACTTGGTACACGGATGTACAACCGAAGAGAGATCCTCTCGGTGATCCTTTAACTTTACAAAAATTCGTCACCGATATTGAGAAGTACGAAAAATTCGTTGAGAGTCTAACAGTGAAGACTCTCAGTGGTTCGACCAATTTAGATCTCAAGTGGAGCGAGATAAGCGACGTTGAGGCAAGACATTTCCACGCTAAAAAATAATCATGCTCGTAGGATTATATATATATATATATAAATATATATTTAATTTTAGGCACGAGAAATGAAAAGACAAACGTGCTACGTGGCCCAGGCTCATTCAACCGCGAACAGAACGGCGGATTTAGTTCCATACGACTCGACCAGAGTACGATTGTCGCCGTCAAATTTGACGCCCGAATACATCAACGCGTCGCACGTAAATGATTTGACTCAGTGGACACCGGCAGCTTTTATCGTAGCGCAAGCACCGAAACCCGAATCGTACGAGGCATTCTGGACGATGATTTGGGAACAGGGATGTCAAGTCGTGGCCAGCTTGGGCACTGACACGCAGGTACATCCAAGTTGTCGTGTACTTTTATTTTATTTTATTTTTTTAAAATTTATTTTATTTCGTTTCATTTCATTTTATTGTATTTTATTATATTTTACTTTAATTTTTCGATTGTCGAGCAAGAATATTGAAATATTCAAACATGAAACGATTTTTTGTTGTTGTTATTTTTGTTGCAGCTAAAGAACGACATTTACTGGCCCACGAGTACGGAAAACAATTTGACTGTCGGCAGTTTTACGATATCACTGAAGAGTACGGCAAATCACACCTCTTATGTACAGAGAGTCATTTCGATGGCGCACTCTGACAGTGGGATCGAAAGAGTCGTGGTTCACATGCAATATATTGCCTGGCCATCGACGTGAGTCGCATAATGATACGACATTAATTTCCCCTCGTGGCGAAAGTGAGCTAACGATCGTGTAAAAATTTTCAGAGGACTGCCGGGTAGTCCCGGTACTCTGCTGACATTCGCCACTGACATACTCTCCGAACAAGCTCTGAGACATTGTTCGCCCAAGCCTATAGTCGTGCACTGTTTGCTCGGTGGTTGTCTCAGCGGATTGTTCCTCCTGGCCGCGGCCGCCGTATGTCACGTGCGCGCTGGCCACGGAGCCGTCGATGTGCCACTATTATTCTCCACCCTCGTAAAATATCGACGATGCATGATAGACAGAGACACTCTTTTGTTCGGATATCGGATGGTACTCTATCACGCTCAGGATACTCTTATGAAACGTGAGTGCAATCGACGGCCACGTTACGAGCATCGAAAATACCCCGGTTGGGAACGAAAACTGTGATTAATTTTCTCAACGATCGAGCTTGAATAGTCGCAAGCAAATTTTGACAAGAAGCTTTTTCGCGGTCCAATTATCGTCACTCGCGAATAAAAATCAAAATAACATGATAATAATAATTAATAATAACAATAATAAGTGCAGTTTTCTTTGCTGACCGGGCTCGCATCGGGTCGAGGGGATGAGGTGACATATTCTACAGGAAATTCGCTATTCATATTTTCTTAAAAAAAATGATATTCATTAAATTATCTCGTTCAAGGAGGAATCTTATCGTCGACGCGATCAACTTTCCAATGTTTCGAAGACATGAAGGGCAATAAGGGTCGAGCGATGAAAAAATCACAGCATTGTCATCCGTCGGACGATTTTCTTCACAATCTCGGTGTCGGTATGCAGAGCGGTATCGCGAGGCAGCACGGTACGTCAGAGTAAAAACTCGAAGCTCCGAGGAATATATGAATTTTATGTAACGTGTCTCGTGAAAATATTACAGGAGAACAATCAATTGGACAGACCAGCTCGCAAGCGAAGATCGCAACGGCATCCCAAGAGAAGACCGACAAGATTGATCCACTCAGTCAGCTTGATCCACTGTGGTCGATTCGAAGATAGACTGAGATTTCTTTATAATATAAGCAACGTGTCCTTCCAACGGATTAATACCATACATTCTGATCTTAACGTTTCAATAAGCTTATTACAAATGAGTATATGAAAATTCGTATCGTCAAGGAGAATAGTATATGCCGCTCATAATCGGAATTAAATTTGTACAGACACCGATATAGTATATGAACAATTGTGGAAAAGAGTTTGAATGAAGTCAATGTGTTATACAATGTAAAGTCGATGACTTCGATTGGCTTCTCATTACCGAACAAAATATACTGAAAAATTTGAAAATGTAATTTTTTGGTGCAGCAATATCGTTGCGGTGCTCACACTTGACGGCGGCATCCTTCGCCGAAAATCTATAATTTTGCGATACACAGTCATCTGTATTGCCGACCGTTCGTATCTTCGTACTTTTGAAAGCCCATTGGACTCAAGTCGACGATACAACGATTGTTACGCTATTCAGTCAGGTCAGGTTACCATTCCCGAGACCACCAACTCCAACTCTAGCTTTAACTCTAAATTAACTTTGGTCAGTACATCCACACACATAGGACCTTAGCGTTACTGACTAGGTGCTAGTACTCGATGGTCCGGGCCTATATGATGAGTACAGAACGTTTATCCGTCGGGGTTTTATTTATAGTATTCTGTGTCCCACAGTTTACTCTTGGACCGGCATGCGCCGATAGGTAAGCGCATTCGACACCGCGACAGGTTACAGGTACTCTTAGTGTTTCACTTTGGCATGCAATATATTTTTTTTGTTCAAGGTGGCACAGCATCTGTCCGAGTCTTACAACACTCCGACAACATAGTTGTCCCGAGATCTTGGAAGTTCCCGCTTATCAACTTGACCGAGAACGGGTGAGAGAGAGAGAGAGAGAGAGAGAGAGAGAGAGAGAGAGAGGAAGAGCGAACATCGACATTGTGACATTTATTCTTCGATACATCATTATTGTTTCCCAATTGTGTGACGTAAAATCGGGAACGATTGGAATGTCGATCTCGGCCGGCACGATTCCCCTGGGGGCAGAGATTTGGGTGCCCTCTGGTGGTAGAGAGGATTCAATCAAATTGTTGGAAAAAGTCTGGAAGACGATACGAATTGCAAGATTATCGAATCAAGTTGACGAGTATAGCAGATTAAAATGGCTTATTGGGTAGATGTCATGTTATTTATGAGAAAAGCCACGTAACGTGGCGATTGTCAGTCGACGAAATACTCTCGTCCGCACATAATCGTGTGTACAATTGAATAAAAAAATTTTCAACTTACGCACAAACGCTCGAACGATGTCCGCAGGCATAGTCGTCGTTGGATCATGCATGATTGATTTTTTTAGGTAAGTACGACACTTTGGTTATGCCAACTGAGAACTGGGGTTATTGAACTCCGATATTCAAGAGTCAGAATAAATTCATAAAATTCAAACGGTACAATTGTGAAAAACAAATTTCTCCACAGTTATGCAGCACGATTACCCCTGCCTGGTGAGACTCTTTGCGGAACAAAATTCGAGAGGAGTTACGGTGGAAAAGGAGCGAATCAGTGCGTCGCAGCAGCCAGACTCGGTGCTTCGACGTCCCTGGTTGCTTCGGTAGGCATATGTTTGGTGATTTATTGTACAATAGGGCCAAGGATCGAGAACAAAGTTCATTATTTATTGGTAAATAAAGGTTTTTTGCCAACCGGTGAGAAAATAATAATTCGCAACCGGAGGACAATAAGACTATCTCCGTCAATTATGAGTTCGATTCACCTTCGGCCGATGCTTCAATCATGCCGGTTCATAAAACGTTTTTTTCCATCTCTGTATCATAGAAAATTTTCCTTGACGAGGTATGAAAATTGAGAGATCCCATGAAACTAATTGATTTAAAAAAATTTTATTCTTCAGCTGGGAGCCGATATTTTTGGCACTGAGTACTTGAAACTGTTGAAATCCGAAAATATTGATGTTTCGTACATTAAAGTCAAAGAGAACGCCAGCAGCGGTACCGCTCAAATACTGGTAGCTGAGAACGGTCGGTAATACATTATTCTGAACTGAAATCAAAGTTAAATTCATGTTGGCGGCGTGGCCTTTCGTGTCTCTCAATGAACAATAAACATTAAAAATCAATCGCAAGTAATTGTCAATTCATTTAATTACTGATTCAATAATCGTACCAAAAAAAATATATATTAATTATTTCATTGATTTATTATTCACTAATTAATTATATTGTTCATTGACAATAATATTTATCCCGAAACCCGAGCAAAAGAAGAAGAAGACTGTAAAAAAAATTTGTTTTTTTTTTGTTGTTGTTTAATTATGTACAGGGGAAAACAGTATAGTTATAGTTATGGGAGCCAATGCTTTGCTGAGCACGAAGGACGTGGATGCCGCGGCGGATACGATTAAAGGCGCTTCAGTTTTACTATGCCAGTTCGAAAGCTGTACGGAGACAACCCTTTATGCTTTGAAGCTTTACAAAGGACACGGTCAGTCTGTGTAATTAAAAAAGAAAACAGAGGGACAAAAAAATTGATACGTATGTTCTATATCCGTTTTAATTTGCAATGGCAAATTCATACAGAATGATTATCCAACAGGCATATCAATTTTGAACGGAGCACCCGCCATAGAAAAACCAGATGCCGAATTGTTCGAAAACTGCGACATCTTCTGTGTGAATGAAACCGAGGTGAAGAAAACTCAACGATTCCAAATTGTTACAGTGTCGAACGATATTCACGAATCCCCGCGAGGGTGATTCATCGATGTATTGTTTTCGTAGGCTGAACTTATGACGGGGATACGACCGTTAGCGTTGGTCAATGCTCAAGAAGCCGTTGATCGTCTGCTGGATAAGGGTTGCAACACGGTGATTCTAACCCTCGGTGCTGCAGGCGCAGTTTTTGCATCTCGTGCCGACTCGCAAAGTCGAAAGATCGTTCACGTTACTACGGAAAAAGTAACGCCTGTCGATACCACTGTGCGTATTGTTGAACTCCGCTTTTCGATGCGATTAGTGGTACGATGAATATGAAATTTTTTGAAAAATTTTCAGGGTGCCGGCGACGCGTTCCTCGGAGCCTTCGCTTACTTTACAGCGTATCATCCAGCATTGCCGATGAGCGAGAGCATCAAAAGAGCATGTCAGATAGCCACGCAGAGCGTACTAAAGACCGGCACTCAGTCCAGTTTCCCAACCAGGAAACAACTGTCTCAAGAATTGTTTTCATAAATTTCTTTCGAGTAATTAAAAAAAAAACAGAAAGCATTCGAGAATAGTCGTTATTATTTACAAATAGTTTATTTTTCATCGATTTCATCGATCACATCTACCATTATTTCTTCTTCAGAACTCTCTCTTTCCTCCTCTTTATGTGTTTCTTCACTTTGCTCTTTCGTTTCTCCGCTTGCTGATACTTAATGGCTTTTTTTCGCGCCTTCTTGTCTTCGGCGGTTTCGTTTCGCGGACGAGCTGAATTTACGAATTTCGTGCCCTCCTCGTTCACGCTCGAATCATCATCGGAGGTTTCGTCGTCGCTGTTGTTGCCCTCGCCGCCGTCCTCCCCTCCCGATTTATGTGGCGAATTAAGGGACTCGTTATCGGACATGGGCTCTCGATCTCGGGCAAGAATCTCCGGAGTCTCTTGGGGCTTCGATAAGTCTCCTCTCAGACCTACCAAGGTCTTGTAGATCAAGTCCTTTCCGGCCTTCGCAAGCTTGATGTCTCGCTCAATGTCGATTACCTGCAGGAAAAAAATAATCGGAGCAGTCGATTTCATTGCAGCTTATTTATAATTCGTTGACTTCGTACCTGAGCCAATCTCTGGGGAATGTAGGCTTGCTTGAACACTTCCTCATTCATTTGCCGCTCCGGATCCGCTGTCTCGTAGGTGCTTTTAGCCACCTGATTCGAGACCCTGTCCAGATAATTGTCCATGTTATCCTCTGTAACCGTGGGATCGGTGATAAAATCAAACAGCTCCTTTATACTCATAACAGCTACTTGATTCTTCTTGAAAAATTCTGAAAAATCGAAATGGGCAACATCGACGATATCAGAGAAAACAAAATCCTCCTGCCTATGTATCGTCGAAATTTTTTTGAAATTCCGTACCCGTGATATTCGTGCAATCCTTCCTGAGGAATTCAAGTGCCAGCGGATGATCGTGCTCGACCGACTGTGAAACGTCGATGACGACTATCGATCCCTCGTGGTACAGCAAATTGTACTCGCTCAGATCGGCGTGAACCAGTTTACACTTGTTGTAAAGACGCCACATAATTTCTATGCATTCGCGATAGAGGGTTCTTGGCTCTGACGAGCCGAGAACAACTTCCTTCAATTTCGGAGCAGGCCAACCACCGTTGCCAACAAAATCCATCAAGAGCACGTGACTCCGTAATAGAATGGTTTTTGGCGCTGAGATGCCAGCTTGATTGAGGCGTATCAAATTTCGCATTTCCTTCTCCGCCCAGGTTCTGACCATTTTACGAGGATTGTGACGACAGTAACCATGACGGAACCGAAACTCGCCACTCACGTATCTATCGCGATCTTTGAACTGTAATATCGACGTCTTGTAAATTTTAATGGCGAATTCAAGTCCCGCTTTCGAAATAGCATGGTAAACGTTTGCCTCCTTGCCAGTAGATATGCAACCGTTTATTTCCTGTATTATACCCTGATTCAACAGCTTGAAAAGTATCATTCTCGTACGTGGGTCCATTACTTGTTCGACAGTTGCCCGATCGTGCTTGTCCTTTGTTCTCATACGATCCTTCTCGGCCCTCTTGCTGTTCTCTATCAGTGAATTGACGGCGTTATGCGGCAATGCAGGACCTTCGTATTTCTCTACGTTGATCTTGTTCGAGAAACGCCTCAACAACTTGTCGGCGGGCTGATAATTTGTTATCTTCTTTGAGACACCTTGGGCATTGGCAGTCCGACCGTTCGGATTTCTGAGCATGTCTCTGGTCTTTTGTCCGGACACATCTTTCCCAATGTCCCACTCGTCCTCGCTGTCCCGCCGATAATCGTCCTCGTTCCGATAATCGTCGTCCGCCTCGTTCTCCACCACAAGATTGTTCAGGGCCTGTGTCATTTCTCGTTGCCAAGCAGGCTTTCCGCTCGACGAATATAACCTGTTAAAAAAATTACTCTCAAAATTCTTTGTTCGCGATGCAATTCCGATTAATTCTTCGCTATCTGTTACTCTGTTAAAACACACACACACACACACACAAAAATTCATGGAAAACTATCGAAGTAATATTAACATTGATTTTTTCCAATACTCTAGGTTGAAAGATGTTGCGCATTGTTATGACACCGCGCCACGATCGAATTTTCTAACCAATATAATGGACGATGAAACGAATACTTGCTTCTGTTCATTTTCGTCGGCGTCGCTGAACTGACCATCCTCCAACGCGGACGACATATTTTTCGTCGGTACAAGACTAACTTTCGATTATAATAATGCGATGTGCTACTCTGAAATGAAAACAAAAGTGGTAGAACGTCGATACTATTGATTCCACCGTTCATACAGCATTTCAGTCGGAGCACCACGTGGTTAGAACGCTCGAACCACAATGACGACAGCAACGTCTGGGCAACGCGCAGAGGTGGCAACCGCGCAACCCCATAAGTCAGTATCAACACACTCGTTTTCTTCATAAAAACATTAAATCTTATTTTGGAATGGAGTCTTTCTGCGTGGCCCATGTCAACATGCTCTCGCTGACGATGCTTTCTCGTTGCACTTTTGTGTGTGTGTGTGTGTGTGTGTGTGTGTTTGTTTTTTTTATCATTGGCTTTTACGATCAAAACGAAATAAAAAATCGACGACAACGTGATACGTGAAAAAAAAAAAATTTGTTACGCGATGCACCAATATCCATTGTAGGGCATTGAACGAATCGCAGCATTCAATTTTCACGTACGATTCGTCGCGCTACACCGGTTGACCAAGCAACGAATCACGAACTTGCAGGCTTGACAGTTTTTTTTTGTAACTGAACTCGTTCGTACAGTATTAACTGTGTGTTGATTTTGTCAAAAGTCGTTCCCATTGCCTCGACGTTTTTTCGATTGCAAAAAAGTAACGGATTTTCTGAGCAGCGTGGTGATGGAACAAAGGAAGGAAAATGGAGAAAAAAATGGATTGGTTGTACTTAAAATACGAAAATTAAAAGAAACTTGGTAAAAAATCGTTGGTCGATTTTAAATTCAAGCATATCAGTCTCAAATCAGTTTGCGCGGTTTGGGGGGGGGGGGGGGGGGGGGGGGATGTAATAATTAAGGGCAAAATAAAAAAATACAAAAGAATGAATCGGACAGGCGAAAGGTAATCGAACGCCAAAATAAAATCGGCCGTGAAGTGTGTCAAGTGCACTGGGATCCTACGTGTAACGCCGATGCGTGTCCGGAGACTTGGCAACGTTGCGCGTCGCTTGTTAGTTGTTTGTTCTACAGTGTTGAAGTTGCTCGATGTATCGGCATCGGTCCTCCTCCTCTCTTTTGGATTTTCGTACAAACACTGTGTCGTTTTTGTTGATGAAAAAAAGTGTGAGCATCGGTAATCACGCGCATCCACGGGGGCTGATGTCACGGGCATACGTAAGTCATCTTGTAATTCGTCGAACGGTATCGTTTTGTCGAACAAAAAAAATCCGTCGGGTTGAGAACATGGCCGAGCGTTCTAGCTTTTACTCACTGCGCACGGTCTCGCGGTTATGGTTGTTCTCAGCTCGCGACACACGTTCGAATTTGTTCGTACGCTCGATTTACCGTTAAGGAACGACCTTTTCGACAGTTATGCGTATTTCTGACCTACGCGTACGTCCATCCATCGATCGGTTATCCCTGATTTTGCGGAAAAACCTCAACAAAAAAGCACGTACCAAAACATTTTCGTTATCGACTATTCTAGGTTAGGAAAATCCCGAATACTATTACGTCACGAATTGCTCGTATTTGTATATTTTCTTCTAATATCGTTTGACATTCATTGTTTTTGAATTTTTGTAACTTTCAATTACAATGTCACTGGAGGAGTAATAATCGTGCAATGCAGGTGCGATTGTCCAATTGGTCTGGTTCCCGAGATTTCGCGAATAAAAGGCGATTTCGACGATGAGAACGGTGTATTTGTAATTTGTCCTTTTGGCTCCGAAACGAAAAAGGCATCCGTAGCGCTGTAACTAGAAAGGTGCAATAAAATAGAATGAAGTTTCGATAGACGACTGAGTTTGCAGTCACGCATGTGGCATGTGTGGGACACCATTTTGTTATCGAGCGTTACCACAGCATGGGTGGCCAAATTAACGGACGAACTATGGCCATGATATTTTGGATTAGGTTGACGAGGCAGTTGGCAGACGGGATTGAAGTGCCGGAATCTCGGTACGTACTTGGCCTTGGAAGGGTTCGCGTACGTACCACGTGATCCCGCGTAAACAGTGGCATACGCAACATTCGAAATCGAATCTTATCTCTCGCAGACTCGTGTCATTTTCCTCGATCGAACGTTACATGTCCCGTTACATGGTACGATGAGTGACGTCACTGCGAAACTCCGTAGAATCGATCGAATCAGTAGCAGCGCTGATGCAGAGAGAAATTAACGTCGTGCAATTTTGCGCCATACCTTACGCGTATCGATCGATTTTTTTTTCTTTCTCCTCCTTTCCTCCCCGACCGTGCATCGTCCTGACGACAGAGTGTCATCGGGTTTGGTGTGATGAAAAAAAAAAATGATGATGCAATGAGAAACGAAGAACGACGCGTTAGAGGTGCTCGGAGCGACACCTACACTCGAGGATCGGTACCATGTACCGTTGCAACGTCTCGGGGACCGCATGGTATTAAGTTATTCGCGACTCAATTAGTCACTGTGTTGTTGTTGTTGTTGTTGTTGTTGTTGTTACACGGAAATCGGGATGTCCGACGAGATTGCTCGATCGATATTCGCGACTGAATCAATGGCGTTTTTCGTATTCCTCGGTGGGTCACGATTATCCTCATTTACGGCCCAAAATGGAGTTCCGAGTGATATCGAGGGGGGAAAAAAAAAAAAAAAAAAAAACTGCTTCTTTCCGATCGACCGCGTGCCACGGAGTTTTTATTTGCTATTCACTTATTGCTCCGTGCAACGCACGCGGAAGTGGGAGGCGGAGGGGGAGGGGGGAGGGTGTCCATAGCCCACATGCCATTCGCCGCAAGCCGTCGCAGCATCTGCGCGTGATACGAAAACTGCACTCTACGGGAGGGAGGTTCATCGATCAACCGAACGAAGTTCGCCGTCGAGCCCTTATTTTTATTCGCCTATCGGACAATGTAAAAATTCTGCTCGTCGAACCGCGGAAAAACTTTTGATCGAGTTTGCCTGAGAGTACGTACCAATCGAATAGCGCGCGCGTCTAAGATTGGATCGAAAACGCGGACTCCGCGGACTCCGAGGGTAAGGCAGTTTCGTCGTAGCCGTTACGGGCTCGGTGGTTCGTTACAGTCCGTCCGCTTTGAGGCACGCTCGAGTCTCTCTCGTCCAACATATGACAATCTTCCTCGGACAACCGAATATCCAGAACTTTGTAACACGCTACCACGTTGAGAGGAACGTCCTGACTCGAAGAGTCAGAGTCCAGTCTTGCTGCCATAATGCTCGGCGTTCGAGCGGACGACAACCTTTCCGATATGTAAACGTGGCTCAATGGACTTTCCACATCGAGAGGGCTCAAACCATTTCGCTCCTGTAGCCTTCGTGCGTCTTTCACATTCTCTCCGAACGGCTTATCATTGTTTTTACGACAATGTATAACCATTAATTGTGATATAATTATTCGAGATTTGTATTCATATTTTTCTCAAACAATTATTAAACAGCCGCAAATAATAGTTTCCTTATTACTGAAATAATAATAATAATAACAATAATAATAATAATAATAATAATAATATCGCAAAATTATCGGAAAAAGAAATCGGATTAACCCGTATGCCCGGATGAAAGACCGTCGTCATGAAAGGTAGGAATATTGGCGCGACATTTGTGCCATGTGCAGCACGCATCGGAATTATCGTGGCAAACGCTAGTTTTCTGTGGGGCTTGTTCATCCGGGCGAAGTGGCGCGTAACGTTCCATTATAAAACAAAATAAACGACAAACAAACAAAAAGCAAACAATTAATCTGAAAATGTTGTTATTGCGCAACAGAGAGTTATCGAATAGATCGGGGTTGGGTGACTGCGATCGAAATGGATCTACCAAAGGTGTAATAATGCTGTCGGCGGCGGCGCATTGCGTGCTTCGTGCCCGTTCGGGTAACTTCGCTGTCGCACTCCGGGGCCTGGGTTCAGTATTCCACGTACATCGAGAGAATCCGTCGATAAGTCTGCCCTGGCGGTACAAAGTCGCCATCTTAATTCTATCGGCACTAGTTCGGGAAATTCTACGTGTCGTCGGAATTTTCGGAAACACGAGGCCTTCAGGTTTATTCGAGTTATATCCGTTGACGCGTCTTTGCTATATTCCGTAAATAACGTAGAGAAAATGAAAAAAAAAAAAAAAAAAAATACTTTCGTGCCATCGTGGCGAGACATAGCGACGCTAACGCCGACCGTCCGAATCACCCAAGCGCCAGTTCGGTCCGTCGACTTTTACTTTCAGCTGCTCCTGGGCCAGGGGCGGCGAATACGAGAACCGTCCCGGGAATCCGACATCGGCGATACTCAACTTCAAAAGTTTCATATTTTTCGCATAAAAATTGTTCGGATCGCGTTTACCGTCGCCTTATAATTTGAAACGCGCGTTTTCGTATGGCAAATGTGGTTAGGCTGCGGCACCGAAGCGTTTTACAGCTGTATCTCGGGCAACGTTTGCAAGTGCTGACCTCGTGTGGTGGAATCGATCGGTGAATGCTTTCGTCGAGTATCCCGAAAAATCAACGGACTAACAATTGTACACGCGCTAACGCAATTGCAGGCACGACGCGATCCGATACTCATTGAATTAATATACTATTTAAAATGGATTTGTCAATGGCTATTCGCACGTCAAACTCTCGCGGACTGGATAATCGATACTACAGCGATAATCAATATTTACAAATGCTTCTTTCGATTTCGACTTCGATTTAGTTTTCGTTACGAATAAAATCGAAACTCACGTTGCCCGAGAATTTAACGAATCGCGCGACGTCAGTTAAAATATCATTTTTGGAAACAAAGCAGGACAATACGTCGACTCGTGGCATTCAATTTAAATTTTTTTTTTTTTCTCGGTTCTGGACCCGTTTCGAAAAGGAACAATGGAGTGTGATAAATATTGTGCCTCGTGTCAAGTGTCATGATATTACTGATCCGCGGGACACTGTAGCGCGCGCGCGCGCGTGCACACACACACACACGCACACACGCACGCGCACACACACACACACACACGCACGCGCACACACACACACACACACACACACACGCGCGCACGCACACCTCTCACGGACCTCTCTTAAAATAGTAGATTTTTTTTATAAGAGAATCGCTAATCATTTCCAACGAATAGAAATTTCTCGTTGATTTTTTGTTTTTTTTTTTCTTTTGAATGAAAACCTGCTACTAACAAAGTTTCAATGGGTTTAATATTTCTGGGTATTTGCAGTGTTGATTACTGTTCAATTCTCATGTTGAGTGAACCTGAGATCGAGTACAGGCATCAGCTGGCTTCAGAATAATGGAGACAGTAAATGATACAGCAATGCATGTTACCGAAACAAAGACTCTTTGCTCTAGTCTAACTTGCCCTAAAACGAAGAAGAATGAAGAGATAACTAAGGAAAAAAGGGAGGAGCTATTGTATGACAACGTCGAAGACGGCGATGAGGAGGACGCCCTGTCAGACGACAGTATCCGATTGAGAGTTTCGGATGATGAGGCCGATCTCGACGAGAGATCCCCTTCTGAAACTATGAGTAAGGACAAAATCGAGCCGGAGATTGTGAATATGGGTAAGTCCATGTTGTTCGTTCCTCGCGATAGCAAAGTCTGTCGCGCGCGACAACCATTTTGTCTCCGACCGTGTACTCGCCATCTTGTCAACCGTTGCCTCCGTTCCTCCGTTCAATGAACCACTTATTTTCCCATCTTTCCATCACAATTTCGAACGTAGAACATTGCTCTTTCATTTATTCCGGTTATCAAATTTTTATCCGTTGTGTTCGGAATTGTTGTAGCCTCAACGAAAGAAGAAAAAAAAATAACGTGTCATCAGTAAAAAATACTTTGTTACCTTGATAAATAATTGTTCTTTCCGAGCACATTGAATCGTTCCGAGCCAGGCTGCAACTGAACATTTCTCGTTAATTTGTACATTCGTTTACGTATATTCACGTTAACTCTTTGAGTGTTTATGCGCCTGAATTATAGTAAAAATTCTATAGACTTTTCCATCAGTGGCACACTTATCTCGAACGCGGGTAAATTGTTCGATTCAAGGTATCATTGTGTAGCGAGAACGATCGATCGTTCCAAGCACAGATCTATTGTGCAAATCGAACGGTTTACATCCGATCTGACTAGGGACTCTCAGGATCTCGAGTTTAGTTTAGGATTGTGTCATAAACATCACATAAACTTCTGGCGAGGAATTTGTGCATTGGGCGAGGAGGGGCGGGGGGGCAGGGCGGATTTTTTAGACGAACCATAAATTAATCATGAGCTCATTAAAAACGATTGTCCGACAATGTTATTAAGATCAGGTTGAATTATGTATTGCAGAAATGGGATCTGGAGTTGGTGCGAATGATATCTCCGAATTTAAAAGCGTATTAAGAAGAGAAAATCTGAGGAATGGAAAAGTAACGTCGTTTGATGTCAGAAGTCAAAGTCGTCTTGTCGAAGAGGATCCGGTACCGAGTATCGATTATTCGTTAGACGCATTATCGGTAGAAGGCAGAGCCGACTACCTCAACGGTGATAGCCAAGAAAACGAGAAAACTAAAAGTTCATCTTTCAGTGGAGTGACGATGATACGTAGACCAGTCTGTAGAAATCCAATGACCGACTATTTCAGACGTACGAACAGAAACACACGCGGTTGCCCGCCGCCGCCGCCCTCACAGGCCGTCAGATACGTAATGAATTCTTATAAGAATGGATACTATAAGAGAAACAATCACTACAGCCGAGGCAAGGGATCCGGTAGGGGATACAGTGCGTACCTCGTAGAATCGATGCTCGGCGACTCCGCTGGAACCTTGCCTTCGAAGAATTCAACAAAGAAAATGGAAAATCCACTGAGCTCCGATGGATCGCAGGATGAAAAGATAAAAACTGAGTATAGCAGCGGAGATCTGGACGATACTTTGGAAACTACCCGTACCGATGAGTGTCAAGTTGCGTCGGACAAAATGAAAGATTGCAATGATAAACACGGATCCAAAGTGGAGGATATTAAAGAATTTTTAAACAATGACAATGCTCAATCGTCTCTCGATAGCATAGATAGTACCGCTCGAGTATTCGCCAATGAACAATCCAGTCTCGAAGGTTCCATCTGTGGTACGATTTCGAAAATCGCGTCGAACCAGCACGATGGAGCGAGCGAGAAGGTTGAGAATCACAATCTTAGCGTCGAAAGCCTGAGCAGCGACGACACTCTTATCGCCGACAATGCCAACGATATCACTGGACATCCGAGTGAGGATGAGGAGAAACAACCCTCAGCGGACATGGAGACCGGTTCACGCGAAGAAAAGCCAGAATTGAGAAAAATTCCGTTGAATAATTGTGAAACGCAAGCTGTAGACACGAACGGAGAGAAAACAGAGAAGAACGATGAAAATTCCGTACGGGGGAAATGGGGGGGGAAACGGTCGAGCGATGCGGCAACGACTGTGTCAAAAAAACCCGAAGATCCGATAGTCCCAAACGAGGACTCGATAAAATCGGAAATGGGATTCGAATCCGTTGTCGAGAGGGGTATGGCAACTTTCAAGGAAACGAAGGAAATCGAGGCAGTGAATAAATCAACTACCAACGATAATCACAGTAAAGACGTTGACAAAATTATCCATAAAAGTGCCGGCAGTCCGTTGCCGTCTCACGAGCAGGACGTATCGTCGAACGATCGAACAGGAAAATCAAACGTCCAACGATGCACGATCGTGAACGAAAGCCACCCGGGAGTCGCTGAGAAACGATTGAGCGACGTTAAAGCCGAGCGAGTCGTCGCGAACTCACCGTCCGTTGCCCTCAAGGACAATGGAAAAGTAGAAAAACGTATCGACACATTTTACGGGGACGCAGTGCCGGAGCCGAAGATATCGTTGATCGAGGACAGTATAGCCGATCTGCCGGACGAGAAGGAATCGTCAACGGACGAGGATAATGATGGAAGCAATGTGACCGTTCACAGTTCGCTGAAGAGAACGTCGACGGAATTCCTCGACGAGATGGAGCTCTCGAAGAGAATTCGCATACAGCGTAAAAAAACAAACGACTCGAGCGGATTCGGACTTTCGAAGGATAACGATTCCTCGCTCGTAACGACAAGCGAGAAAATTTCGATCGACGATGAATCTCTCAAGGAAAATGACTCGACCGTTGATTCTGTAACTAGCAGCGCGGCTGACTCTAAGTCAGTTTTGAAATTTGAAAGGGGCCTTATGAGTAATAACGTTGTAAAATTATCGGCGATCGATGCAAATGCCGGACAAGAAAAAACGCTGGAGCCCAAGTCCGTCGATGACGATGTCCACGATGATGGAGAGAAAGTCGATGACTGCGTGCTCATCGAAGTATCTACGAAACGGAAGCAAAAGCGTTTTAGAAGATCGTTGCAAAATTTGCAAGACACAGTTGTTGGCCAGCAGGAGGACACACAAGGTAGGCATCGAATCCGGTTATTCAATTGGCGTAGGATAATAGAAATTGGCGATGGGCCCGGCAAAAGCTTTTTTTTTTTAACATTATCAGATTAAACGTGAGATTGTTGTATTGCAGAGAAGGAAAACGTCAGGCAGAAGCGTCGTACAGCAAAAAACGCCGAGGAAATAATACGAAAGGAGTTTCTGGGCAATAGCGACTCTGACTCGACCGACAGTGCCGGTAAATTCGTCCCTGTTAATTACAACAAGAATAGCAAAGACTCACGGGCGTCCTCGCCGCCGTCCCTCAAGCGCAATCACATCGCGGAGGACGACGACAGCATCGAGCCGAAGTTCGTCAAGAAATTGAAACAGGACAGCGAAATAAATGGCGACATCCCGAGAGTCGACGAGGTTGCGCGGGACGACAACGTACAGACCCTTCGGCATGTAAGACAATTTTTCCGAAGGGACAACGACGGGGGATTAGCCAAGCTGAAACAGGAGGTGAGCGATACAGTATACCAAACGACGTTACATAATAATAACGATAATTTTTTCATTCAGGAACTCGAGGAGCTGCTCATACAGAAGGTAGTGGAGACTATAACGATGCGCGACGAGATCGGAAAGTTACGGGAGCAAGCTAAAATTTCGGAGCGCAATCAGGAAGCCACGCGTTTGAGGTGTCTGCAGTTAACGAAACAGATAAAAGATTTCGAGATGGTACTGAATCGTTATCACAGCGACCGTCGCACGAATCCGGAGAAAACTGTCGTTCCGATAAAGATCAACCGATCGGTCGGTCTGCAAGTCAACTTCGTAACGGTATGCACGATTCCTCATAGTGTTGCATTGGTTGGTTCTTCCGTTTGGGTTGACGGAATTTTCATCGGTATAAAATATTCTCAATCAGGATCATGGAATTCAAAATCTGCGTCAGCTGGGACAGTCCCAAAAAACAACCCAGCCGATCGTGAACGGCGGCGTCGCCCCGCCGTCGAGAATCGACCAATCCGCCAATCCCAATTCAATCGTAAAGCGGACCGTGAAAATTCGTTCCCCCAGACGACCAGATCCAGTCTCTTCCGCGGCCCAGATCACCGTACCATCGCCCGTTCATAGTCAACCGATAATCTCGAACATCACACCGACGGCATTGGTCGTCGCGAAGAGCATGCAGGACACCCGACCATCCGTCACCACTACCGTTCAACAGACCAGCATCTCGCAGCTCATGGCTTCGAACGTGAGTATCGAGCGGCGGGATGTCTTTTTTTTTTTTTTTTTTTTTTTTTCCTCCACCGTTTATTTTGTTCCCTCGTCCAGTCGATAGATAATTGTCGACCGACGGACTATTATATTGTTCCTAAACTCGCAGCAAACCATCCTCGTCAACGGACTGACGAATACACCCGTTCGTCAAACGACGATACAAATGTCCAAAGTGAAAAACAACAGTGATCTCATCGACCTGACCCAGGAGGAAGAGAAAATAAAAAGTGTGTAACCGATATTATCGATGGCCTCTGAGGACACGATAAAACGAGAGGATTGTGACTATTCGCTTTTCTCGTTAATGATACATAAACATTTTTATGTTCGCCCGCAGCCACGATGATACCGCAGAATGCAATATTGACGACCGCGTTGTCGGAAGCCTCGTCCACCGTCACGAATGTTTCGAACATTCAGCAACGGTACCACACGGTTATCCAGACGATACCGGGTAGCGTCGCGATAACTGCTCCGTCGGGCATTCGGGTGGTGCAACCCTCGAGTCAGCCAACCCCAACAGCCTTAGTTGTGAGTATAATTTCATAGCTTTTCTTTTCTCGCTTTATTCCATTATTATAATTATTAATTTGTTTATGTCAATGCCTTTTCCCAGAACAATATGAACGCTCCTAGATTAGCATACGTGATGCAGGGAGGAATAGGGGGACCTAGACAAGTAGTCATCACATCTGCCCCCACGCCGGTGAGTCCTCGATGTCATATAATTTTCCGTTCCGCAACGCAGTTACAAACATTTTGCAGCAGAGGTTATTTTGTCCGAATAATTGATTCTTAGATTCGGCCTGTCCCCGATCATCAGAATCGTCCAATCAGAGCGGCGTTCCCGATCAGCGGGACGATAACGAACGGTACGGTTAGAGTTATACCGACGAATACGACGGCGACTCTGCAAGTCTGCAAGGTAAGAAAATCGCTCGACACACTATGGACAACACACAGTTCCCATTGTCCTTCCTTACGAATTTAGAAAATTAATGTTCATTTGAATTTCAGCATCCGGCATCTCTACCGGAACCCATTAATCCTCTTTCCAATCCATCGTGGAAACTTCCACCTCCGGCGCCTTCGTTAAAAATATCCAAAGTCGCCAATGGTAGGACGATCGAATTATTTTCGGTAATATTAATCGATCTTCGTTAAATTTTTAACAATTTTTCAACCATCGTCCGCCGTTGCAGGAATCGTTTTGTCATGGAACATGGCGCTTTCGGACAAATTCGCGGACATAGCTAGTTATCAGCTGTACGCTTACCAAGAAGTTTCCGGTATACCGCCGAGTTCGACGCTGTGGAAGAAAGTCGGAGACGTACGGGCTCTACCCCTTCCGATGGCGTGCACCCTTACACAGGTAGAAAACTCACGTATGATTATCTGAACGAATCGAGAAAGAAATTTCTCTGACGATCGTTCGCACGATAAATCTCGTTAATTATTTTCTACATTCATATTTCAGTTCTCGGAGGGAAACAATTACTACTTCGCGGTCAGAGCTGTCGATAGGCATTCCAGACTCGGACAGTACAGTCAGCCCGGAAACATCTCTTTGTAACGGTCAAATCAGTAATATACCCATTTTTCTATTTAACAAATATATATATATATATATATACATGTACCGACGTCCCCACTTTGTTTTGTATACGCACGACTGGGAACGTTAGACTGATTGTTTTTTTGTTTTTTGTTTTTTGTTTTTTGTTTTTTGTTTTTTTTTTTATCGCAACCGGTCCCAGTTACAGCGACCTGCGATTCATTGTAGAATTACGCGATACAAGCGAACAAGGCAATAGCTCCGAGGCGCGTTTATCGGTTTTACCGTGTATATACGCAACTTAAATTCGAAAAGGAGTAGTCCGCGAGCCGCCTCGTCTGTCCGCCCAAATGGAATGTATATAATTGTAAAATGCGTGTTCCAACAACACAAGCCAGTTGTCCTGCGGACAACGACGAATCATCACATCTCTCAAGCTGCTTTTTTCCGCAATATGTGATATACGAATTCGTTTCTTCCTCCAGGATATTAAAATATTAATTTATTCAATTACTCATTAATTCCGCATCGAAGTCCACAATGTTATGAACCCCAAACCCACCCGAGTCCCGACGGCCGAAGTTTTATCATAACACGAACGAATACTCGACGATGAGACATTGCACTCGGGAAGTAGTTTTATTCAAATCTTGCGATCAAACATTAATTGGCTTAATATTTCGAACGTAAAATAAAAAAACAAATGAAAAACTAAAAGGGGATACAGAAAAAAAGAAACCCGACACTAAACTGAATAGTCTATATAAGCAACGACATAATTTGAAAGATATTAACCAATGTTTTTCGTTTTTATTATTATTTCGTGTAATTTTTTAAACCTTATCACACGCGCGTTGCATCACATTGAAATGGAAGCAATGGTCGAGTTTCGATGTAGATATTTCCGACGAAATTCGTAATTTGCCAAAGCTGAAAATATGATAAAATTTTTTTTTTTAAATAAAGATTCTCGAGTCTACTGCTGTTGAATATGCCTTGAGTAATTCTTATTTAACGCTAAACACATACGAAGATTTCACGATAATTGCCTACGATCGAATGATGCTTCTTTACGCCCCCCCCCTCACCGCTTCTCCCGCGCTGTGGACACTCACTCATCCGGCTCTTCCGAATTTAAAATGACTCTCAATACTCTCCAAATCGAACGGATCTTATACCTCTAATGATATTTCTTTAAAATACGTGTTGCTCAATTTTTTAAATACTTATACGTTGTGAATGTAATGTACTGTCGAATATCGTTTAGGGTTTACTGAGAAGAAAAAAACTTGATAAAAAAGAAAAAGACAAGAAAAAAAAATGCCAATCTCGGTATACCTCAAAGCATTTTCGTCCTAGGTGTATATAGCTGTTAGGATATTAATCGCATTCACTTGTCCGGATTGATTGTATGCCAAAAGAAAAAAAATCTTGACGAGACTAAATATATACAAGTTCTTTTTTCCGTACTCGATCGTGCTTGATATCCAACGTGTTGTTGACGTTGTTGTTGTTGTTGTTGTTGTTGTTGTTGTTTTTTCGCTGTTGTTCATTCTACAGGTGAATTTGACATGGGTGTACGAAAAATGTTCACTCACAATTTTTTCACTGAATCGTAACTCGTAACTTTGCGCTTTTCCCCCTCCCGATCGGGCGATACTACGGTCGCCCGGTTCTCCCATTCGTCCGCACTGGGAGCGAACTCATGCGGTGGTCACGCGTACTATCGCGTGAACAGTTCGTCCTTGTCGTGCAAGCAGCAGCTCTTCCCAGTAGACTAGTACACTGTGATCAAATAGTATTAGCATAATAATATCGCAGCTGCGGGAGCAGTGAGTTGCGGTAAACCACAAATTTACAGTTTCTGCGGGGGTAACATGGACAAAAGACGAGAGAAAAGATCATGAACCTGCGACACGAATGTGGACGACCGAGGTCGCGTCACCACCGCGAGCAAAGTTTAAACAGGAGCAAATTTTTCGACAACAATGTACAAAAATAACGAGGCTTCGAACGAAAGTCCGAAGTTACCAAAGTTGCAATTTCATTCGTCACTCGATCGGATCGAGTGCATAAACACGTTCGCACGCTGCGCTTGAAAACAAAGCCCGAAAGGTCGCGGGTCGAAGCAGGAGAGTGGAGGTGGGGGGCAGCAGTAGCGCACGAGATCTCTCCCACCATCGCCAATTGTTACCATTATTTTTTTGCGTCTCTCCAAATAAAGAAACGCGAGAGGTGTGTTACGCTCTTATCGAAAACAATAAGAATCGTAAAAGTTACTACGATGTCGTGTACGATTGGGACTGTCGCGAATAGCTCGGGCTTGCAGTTAATCGCTGCTGTTTCCACATATGCTCGCGTGTCGTCAACCACTGGACCAAAGTGAGATATTTGATATTTCGTTTCTTCTCTTTTTCGCGTCTGTGTCAATGTATCGGGGCCGTTGCAAATACCTAGCGCATAGAGAGAGAGAGAGAGAGAGAGAGAGAGAGACAGTATCGAGTGTGCCGCGGAACATCTGCGCTTCTACCATCGAATCACCAGTGAAAGTCCCTGTCGGAGTTGTACACCAGTGTTTTACCTACCGCGGTGACCACTATTTTTTGTGTTCACCGTTGAACAGTGCGATATATCCCACCATCGCACACGCGGAACAGTCTCACGCACGCACGCACGCGCGCGCGCACAGTTATGAGTACGACGATCAGCCAACTATGTCAAGCATCGACAGGGACGAAGAAAAACGAATCGTACTGTTCAACCCTTAGAGTGCGAACGAAGATCTCGACTAAAGTCAAACAACATTTTTCTAACTCTGCTATGGCATCTTTCGCGAATTCGTCTCTCGTTTTATCCTCGATAAGATTATCCCTGTCTTGTACGCGATACAACGTTTTCCGTCTGTCGTATTTGTCAATACATCAGCGGTGTTGAACCATTCCCAAACACACACCGCTTCCAAACGAAACTCTCCCTATTTGCCTGTCCCACCGTTACCGAATTACATTATTTTTCACTCCCCGGAGCTCGATCTCGTTGTTCTCTGTTCTTTTGTTCAGTCAACTCCGCTCGGTGTTCCGGGAACGCGAAACGGCATGACGAAGACTCCAGACAACAAAACAGTACGCGTAAAGAGTGTCAGTCCTTGGCTCCGTTGAATTGCCCGCAACGAACACGTTCTTTTTCTCTGTTTGTTGTTGTTGTTGTTATTGTTGTTTGTAATTCAATATTTCCGTTCCAAATCGGAAATACGAATAGCGAAAAAAGTGCCAAAATAGACGAACGAGCGAAGCAAACGTGCGTTTTCTCCACCGAATAAGACAACGAGCCACTGTGCAAAGTTTAGAGGCTAGCGGAGGTAACCGCGCGAGGACTCATTGTCCGGAGAATGGTGTACCGATGCAACTCGACGTAGTTATCTATCGTTGGTATAAAAAGTTTTTTAAATTGAGATAAAAAAAGAGAAATAAAAGTGAGATATTGAGACAAACAAACGTACGCATCGGGGGATGCCTAGCCTACAACCGCTCGTCGTACGACGAGCAACCCCGATGGACATGGGTACTGCGACGAGTTCCGTTACATCCGTCAATCCTCCGTCGAAGAATGGGTCCAGCCAGAAAAAAATTGACAAGACCAACAAGCTCGCCGGCATAAAATTACCGCTGTTGAGAAAGGAGACGAGCGCGATTAATCTCTCGCCGACGGAGAGAAATCAAGCAGGCAAAGGCGCGGGTGCTCCTCTTCTGAGGCCCGAGAGTAGCGCCAGCCTCGAAGCACGGGGGGGAAGCTGGCTCAGTCTCGGCCCGGGAGCATTGAGAAAGTGCGAAACTGCCGTCGGATTAAGCACGCTCGCTCTGGAGAGCAGACCGATAAATCGCAGCCGGGTATGTTCCAGGTGCTCCAGCCTCTTGTCCCTCGCCTCAAGTTCACGCTACAGTCTTGCCGCCGGCAGTTTTGTTCCAGCCGCGTCGCAACAAACCGCCCCTCAATTTCTTTGCAAACTTTGCCTCGCCGACGTATCCCTTTCCAGGATATTCAGAATGGAGGCGTGCGGCTGCTTCTACTGCAGAGACGTGAGTTCTTGTCATTTTATTTCATTAGACAATTTTTGTTTTTATTTTTTTTTTGTCGCTTTTTTAATAACATTGACAATTCACTCGGTATAGCGATGACAATTTTTGACCAACGATACATACGAACGAGGTGAATTACATATTATAATACATATGTATACGTACATATTATAATGTTATTGCAGCTGCAGACACAATGTTTACTATAAGTATATTTTAATTTTTGCAATATTTTTACAATATTTATGAAACAAGTCTGTACTTAATTCCGGATAATTTGCTCCATATTCCAATAACTCCCCCCCCTGTTTAAAAAAGAACATAATTTTTATCGTCTGTTTCAGTGTATGAAGGACTACGTAGAATTTGAAATTGAGGAGGGCGCTTACGAAATAAGCTGCCCAGACGCCCAGTGTGATTGGGCGAGTGTTTTATCCCTGAAGGAAATATCGAGCATAGTCGGTCCCGAATTAATGGAGAAACATCATAAATTCCGTCTGAACAGAGGTTCGTATCCCTTTGACGTTCGAAACGAAGAAAATAAATTGAACGAAAAAATCATAAAACCACATATATACATATAGTATAAAAGATAATAATCCGTTTGTTTTTGTTTTGTCGTAGATGTATCGATGGACAAAGAACGTGCGTGGTGCCCGCGCGCTGGCTGTGAGACTATTTGTTCAGTGACAAGCGGCGGAAGTGGTGGAGTGTCACCGGGTCCGGTCCACTGTCCGAATTGTTCGACGGATTTTTGTTCGGTATGCCGAGAGCCATGGCACAACGGTCCGTGCCCAAATCTTCCGCTCGGTATACCTTTTGACAGCGATCATATAAAGTGCTGTCCGATGTGCTCGGTGCCGATCGAGAAGGATGAAGGTTGCGCGCAAATGATGTGCAAGAGATGCAAACACGTATTTTGCTGGTACTGCTTGGCATCCTTAGACGTGAGTTTTCGTCCCAACTCGGGAACTAACAACACCACGAGCGTATCTCTCTGTATGTGTAAAAGAGAAAACAAAATGTACTCTTATCCGATATCATCGGTATTTTGTAGGACGACTTTCTGCTGCGGCACTACGACAAAGGTCCATGCAAAAACAAATTGGGACACTCCCGAGCTTCCGTAATATGGCATAGAACTCAAGTAATCGGAATATTCGCCGGTTTCGGGCTACTTCTGCTCGTCGCCTCACCGCTTCTGTTACTCGCCGCTCCGTGCATCGTATGTTGCAAATGTCGGGTCTGCGGCTCGTCCCGGCTCGATCAAGATGGCGGGACTCACGAGGACGCCTCGACATAGACTATCAACCAACAATCGCAACAACATATTTGTACCTAAATAGCGTCTAAAGTACGTACCTAAATAGGATATAATGTAACGCCCTAATTCGATACACTATGATTAATTGCAGTCAAGGCAAAAGAGTGTCCGTCGCATTCGAGCGAAACGCGATGAGATAACCGCTATCTATGTATATTATCCTAAGAACATTCGTGTCCATAACTACTCCGATTTAAACTGCGATTTGTGTGTGTATATATATATATATATATATACACACATATATATAGGTATATATTCATATAAATATGTACACACACACACACACAGAGACTTGCCAGCGCCTCTTGAGCACGAAGAATCAGTCGAGCGATCTGGATAGACTATAATGCTTTCTGGTGTTCCGTGCTTCTCTATTGGAAAAGTGAATGAGCGGTGAGAGCGAGGGAAAACTGTAAAATAATGTCTTTATTGCATAAAGTAAAGTACCGGTGGACTTGATTTTTTGTTGTTTCGTTGGGAAGATTTGATATCACCATGTGACGATAGTAATTAATGATCTCGCCGAAGCCCAACGATCGCTGTGAGATTGTTGCTCGAGCGAATAATTGCATAATGTCGATGAAATCTCGTAAAACTTTTTCGCACGTTTGTGTCAACGAACCGAACTGGTTCGTGAGAAACGTCAACTGTGCGGACTTTGATTCTAGATGAAAGTGGCAGATTTTTATTTATTTTTTTCTCCAGCCGTATTACCGGCACCTCGTTACAAGTTTAAACTTGAAAAATACTTGACATGTCAAATCTTCTCGACAAGTTGCTTTTCATGGAACGCGTTTTAAGTGTATTTTTCAGGGCGTTAAAAAAAAAAAAAAAAAAAAAAAATATTTTCTCTCCTCGGATCCTAGCTGCAAACTTTCGTTTAGATGCCAAATCAAGTCCCTGAAAGTGCGAGCTCTCAATTAAAAAATTAAAGTTGTCCGCATTGCACTTTTCGATTTTCCACAAGAATAACACAGGGAATAAGTTTGGTTTTACTTCTGATTGATATCTCCAACGAACGGGGACTCGCACTGTCGCGTCGATTAAACATTTTTGTAGAGAATCGAATGCTCTACGAAAAAGGTGTAAAGTCATTTTCATTGGAAAAATATTCAAAAACATACATATTCAAGTGATGGACTTGGGCATTGTGATTTATGACAAATTGAGAATACATTATTTTCAATAAATCCAAGTTTATATTAGTTATCAAAATTAATTGAAATTAAATACTATTATTCGAATAAAAAAGTAAAAAAAAAAAAATTGTTTTCGAAGGAACGATGGATTCCAACCTCGAGTTTAAATAACTTTTGACTGATTCGACCAACGTCTCGAAAGCTTTTTTGTAGAGCGTTAAATTCCGTACGAAAATGTTTGATCGGTACGACAGTACGAGTCCCCATTCGTTGGAGATAATAATCGGAAGTTTCAAAAAAATTTCATGCCCGTGTTATTGTTATGGGAAATCGAAAAGTGCAATGCCCGACAACTTTTATTCTTCGAGCTCATATTTTCAGGGACTCGATTTGGCATCCAACCGAAAGTTTTGAGGCAGAAGCCGAGGGAAAAAAAAAAAAAAATTTCTTTGAAACGCCCTAGTGTGCCTGCGTGTATATATATATATATGTGTACACACACACACACACACATGTATACACGGAACACTGAAAACGAAACAGCGGACAACGCAGTAATTTTCATCGTTCACTCGTACGAGTAAAGTAAAAGGAGTGATTAGCGTTAAATTTTTTACAGAGTAATTACGAGTGGAAGAGAGAAAAATGATAAGAGTCGATATTTTGTAGTGAAAGTGAACGTCGATCGACGACGATAAACACATTCCTCGGACGAAGAAAAAAATAAGACGAAACGCAGACGAGTACGGTAAACGAGAGTCACAACTATTTTCCAAATCGAATGATCATTGTTGAATAGTAAAAGTGTTTATATATTTAAATATGATTTTGTTTGTTTTTTTTTTGACCGTCCGACGAGATATTTATTCGAATTAATTTGCGAAATGAATTCGCGGCGATTATACCGTAATTGTACAGTAATATATGTTTCGGTAGTTATGACGTTAATTGCGATTGTTGGCGTTGAAAAAATGTTTTTTTGTTTACCGTCTGAATAATCGGACACACCGAAGATGTACATCGTGATCGGAGCGTATCCGGGTATCGGTGGTTCGTCGAGATGATACGTTTCGTTGTAAGAAAGAGAGTACAATGAAATACACAGCGATGAGAAAGCGAAGGCGCGTCGTCGGCGACAATATCGTGGATCGACCGTGAGAACCATGCGATTTCGCGTGGAGCGGTATTTTCGAACTCGATAACTTTTTCCGATAGTCCGATGCGGTGATGGAGAAAAGATTTTGAAAAAACAAAAAACGCCATCGGAAATCGAAACGTCATGGCAAAGCGGATCCGTCGTGACACACGGGGTTCCTTCGGATATACGCAACGACAGTCGTACGCAAAAATACATTTGTTTGGGAAGCATCGGCGAAAGTTTACCGTTCGACAGACAATTTTGGTCGAATCGTGGGTGGAGGGGTACGTACGAAGAGGAAAAAACGGATTTTGGTGACGAAGCGACGAAGTTTGCGTCTGTAATTCAAGTTTCATGATATCGGACAAACGTAGATTCGTGACGAAAAATAAATATCGGCTTGAAAAATAAGAGGTGTACGTGGGGTTGGTGGTGGTGGTGGTGGTGGTGGGGATATCGGGTATCCTCGGTCGAAGCGCTCGTTCGCCCAATATTTTTTGCCTACCCCCGGGTAGCGCGAACCACCCCCTCCCCCACGTACAAGGAGGAAATAATCCTCGAGCGTAGGCGCGTTGGTATTTTTCGGCCCTCGAGCAGCGGCAGCAGCAGCGAGTTCCACCTCCGTTATCCGTCGCTCGTGTACCGACACATCGTCGACGCTGCATGTAAAAATGTCTCGGAGAGAGAGTGGCGCGCACACGCGGCAGGGGAGAAGGATGGCTCGCCCCTTCGCCAACGTTTTTCGTTTTTCTCTTTCCTCCGGGTCGACTCGACGACAGGAGCGGGCGCTGCTACGTTTTTCCAGGTGTGCAACGGAGGGGCTCGGATGCCCGGCGAACGAAGGCAAAGAACGCGAAGCGGAGGCGAAGGCGAAGGCGGAGGTCCGGTCGATATATCGGGGGGGGGGGGGGCTCCGTCGCAGCTGTCCGTCAGCCACGCGGACTCCACACGCCGGACGACGTCGCGGCTCTTCGCGCGCCTCTCTCTCCCACCCTCGAAAAACCACCCCGCCACCTCTTTCTCCACGACCGAACGACAAAAAAAAACGCCTCTCCCTCCCTCGCGTCGCCGTCGCCGTCGCCGTCGCCGACGACGCGGCCTCCGGCTAATTTTTCATCGTCGCGAGGCTGTCGCGCGAAAGAGCGGAAGCCCCGAGGCGGCGTTCCCACCCCCCCATCGACGGTACGCGTTCGGCCATCGATATCCCCCGCTACCGGAACCGGAACTCGCCGCGACCTCGATCGTCCTCGACTTTTTTTTTTTTTTTTTTTTTTTTTTTTTTTTTTTTTTTTTTTTTTTTTCCCCCTCTCATTCGTTCCAAGGCACCGAACGCGACACCGAATCGCGAGGAACGTCTCTCTTCCATCCGAAATGCACACGGGGATGCGGACGAGGATTTTTTGGTGGAGGAACCGCGCGAGCACCGGAGAACGAGACGAGTGCGTCGTCGACCGGTTTTCCTTGACCCGCCGCCGACTCCGAGTCAGCCTCGTTTCTTCTCTTCCGCCCGAGCTCGATTTATAACCATTTTTTTCCTCGCTTTCCGTCAGCTTCGCTTCCTCCGCCTCCTCCACCTCGCGACGAGCGGTGCTTCTCCTAGTTGGTCTCGCGCGAAAAAACCCTCTCCACGGTATGGAGAAAAAAGAGTGGGGAGGATCGATTTTTACTGGGGCAACTGCTCCCCCCTTTCACCCCCTTCACCCCCCTTCACCCCTTTCACCCCTTTCACCCCTTCGAAACCTTTTTTCTCCGCAATCGTGCACCACCCTGTATGCCCCACCCCCGCGCGAACATCCACACCCTTTGGCCCGTCCGTGAATACCGTCTCACACACGCGCACCCTCGCGTTTCGCACACACGGGACCGTTTGGTTTTTTCGTCGTCGTCGTCGTCGTCGTCGTTGCTGTTTCTCCTCTCCGAACCGTCGATGTCCGCGACATCGATCGTTCGACAGTTTTTTGTTGTTGTTAATCCCAAGTAAAAATGATTTCATTTTGATTTTTGGGATCGATCGACGAAGCGATATTTCGGAAATTACAGTCGAGAGGTATTCGGGCGAATACCTCTCGAAAAAAAACAAAAAAAAAACGAAAGAAAAATGTTCTTCACCGCCATTCCTCCCCACAGTCGTGTCGCGCTATTCACGGGGAAAAAAAGAAAAAAAAAGGTCCCTGTCCGGTTCGCCCGTTCCACTCTCCGACCTCACCGGGCCGTCTTCTCTCACCCTCTCCCGTTGTCTCTCCGCTCTACGGCCGCGCGGTCCCGCATCGCCGTTCGCCGCTCTCGGCAATTCCATGGCCATGATTTTTCTCGGTAATCCCGGAGCCGCTCCCGGCCCCGCGCGTCTCTCCTCTCCGACGCTCGAGCTTTTTTTTCCTCTCTCTCTCTCTCTCTCTCTCTCTCTCTCCCTCGAAACGTCGTTCCGGGGAGCTTACCACGAGAATTTCGTGAGGCTCCGGTGGCGGAGCCGCTCTTTCT
Source organism: Listrodromus nycthemerus (assembly GCA_963978505.1). Classification (NCBI taxonomy): domain Eukaryota; kingdom Metazoa; phylum Arthropoda; class Insecta; order Hymenoptera; family Ichneumonidae; genus Listrodromus; species Listrodromus nycthemerus. Next base: position 87,394 of record OZ021680.1, read on the forward strand.
CCGCGATCTTTCGTCATTCGTTTTCGTTTTTGTTTGTTCCTTTTGAATTTTGTTTGGAAATAAGAATGGTACCGGAAGTATCGGTCCGTGACGGGTTCCGTCGATGGTTCGAGATGAATTTTCGAGCGATCGTTCGTTCGTCAGGGTGAACGAAGCGAGGCTCCGCGAGGATGGAAATTGGAAGAGAGTTCCGTGCCAGCCGCCCCGGGAACGACGCTGGCAACACGGTAGGAGCAACCTCGACGCGAAGGAAGAGTTTCTTCGAGGGAGGAGGGGGGCGAGGGAAGTCGCGAGACGATCCACCACGCACGAAAGTCGTACCGAGCGGACACGAAAAATAGCGAGAACGAGACTTATCGTAAAATAAATAAAAAGAGGAGGAAGAGAGAGAGAGAGAGAGAGACGAGGCGTTTGAGAAAAGCGCAGGGCGAGCGTGCGGGTACGTCGCGAGGGCTCGATCGTCGCACGGTCTATCCGGATGCGACGACGCGCGTGTGTGTGTGTGTGTTTTTTTCTCTTTTCCTTTTTGTTCGTTTGTTTTTTCTTTGTTTTTTTCTTTGTTTTTGCCCGTGGTAGAACGGTGGCCCAGTGCGCGCGCCTCGTATAAACGGCAAACGGTATTATATAATGGTACAGAGGGAAGAGAGGCGCGGCGCAACCGAGCGACGCCGGTCATCCGCGCGCACAAACGGGAAGCACGAATTATTCCACGTGGCCGAAAGTTTTCCAGTTTGACAGACATCGAGTGCTCATGCGATTTAATATTACAGCGAAGCGACGTCGTCCGGCTTGACGGATTATAATAATGTCGAAGCGGCCCGAGTGCCGCGCGACGCCAACGCCGCGACACAACGATACACGACGATGATAATTGATGTGTACACGGACGGGGGGAGCGGCGGGAGCGCGTCCTTTTCATCGACGGAGCTCGATCGGCTCGAGCGCCTCTCACTTTTTTCTGCGATTACTTTCATTCTCTTTCTTTTCGTTTTCCCTTGTTTTCGTTATTTTGCACCGTGCTCCGTTGATCGGTGATGAAACGATCACGAGGCGATTGGCGAGGAAGCGAGGACAGCGGCGCATCGCGGCGCATCGCGGCGCCGATGGCTCCGAACGCGATCGCGAATACTCCCTCGGCTCACTGGCCGCCACACTTTTTTCACCGGCCACGTTACACGTTCGCCTCTCCCTCCCTCGATATTAATTATAGTACGATGCTTTTCGGTTTTTCTCGTTTTTCTCGTCCGTTTGCCTCGATCGAGAGACAAATTGCTGTGCGCTGTACCCGCTGAATCGTCAAAAATATCGAGATCGTTTTTTCCATCGTCCTCGTGGCGAAAGGTTCGATCGATCGAGGAACGACGTCGCGGTCTTCGAAATAGCGCCCGAAAAAAGGAAAACGAGCGCGTCGTAAGAATAGTCCCGAGGTCGACGCATCTCCGAGAGTCACTCCGTTTCCGTTTCGCTCGTTCCATCGCGTATCTCCGTGGCGTCGGGGGTGCACGACCGAAATAGTCATCCGCCTCACGGGCCACGATCATTGTTCGGGTACGAGGGTAGAGCGAGCGCGCGCGATGCGCCGGTTTAATCATAGACTCGATTCCGTTGAACTTTGACGGACTCGTCGCGAGAGAGAGAGAGAGAGAGAGAGAGAGAGAGAGAGAGAGAGAGAGAGAGCGAGACGAGACACGGACAAACTTTTACGAACTTTGGGTCTCGGTGTTTCGTTATTTTCGGTGAAGAACATTTTCCGAGAGCCGCCGCGAGAACGAAGAGTCCGTGTTCCTGTCGCGAATCCGAATGTCCGGTCGAACAAAAAAATGCAAAACAAAGAGATCGAACGGAGGTTGGATGGTTCTCGGTGCTCGGCTGTGGCCTCGTTCCCGCGCGATCCGAGAATCGTTGCCTGGCGCGCGCCGCGACGTCGTCCTCGTCGTGTTCCCCCCCTGGACCGGCCGCGTTCATCGCGAGACGTCTGGCCCGAAATACGCGCGGGCCTCAGCGTCGATTCCTCCCCGACACCTCTCTCTCTCTCTCTCTCTCTCTCTCCCTCTATATATACGTATATACGCATGTATTTTTCTTTTTTTTTCGTACACTCGTCGATAGTTTGCCGAGTCGCGACACGCGTCTTTCCATTTTTTGTCACATCGCAATTTGTTATTTTTTCCATTTGTCAAAAAAATGTTTGAATTACTTGAAAAAATATTTTTATGCGAAGAAAAAATGGAGAAAGTCGTCGAGCATGCCGACACGATTGGCTGTAATTAAATTTTCTTACGATCCCACGAAGAAGCAGAGTGTCCGAGGGCGTTTGTTCTCTTATCTTTTGTCTTGTCTCCTTCGTGCCCGCGACATTCGACCAACTTTGCGAGCAATCGGTAAAAGCCGCTGTTCGACGCGCGACGATTCGCCGACTCGCCGAAGACGAAGACTCTCGGGAGAGAGCCTAGGAAATGCAATTCCAGGGCCGAAAATATCGTCGAGTCGCCGTCGGAGGTTGTCGGCGACCGGTCTCGCGAGCGCTTCGCACGGGGAAACGTTAATTCGAGACTCGACTCGTGAGAGAGAGAGAGCGAGAGGAGAGCCGCGCGAGATCGTTGACTCTCGCGCGATCGCCCGCACACACGCGCATAATCTTTTTACCGTATATTTATGGGCGTGTCGCCGACGAATACTTTGGCGACGATGATGCTCGTTATTTCGAGGTTTCGAGTGTATCCGGTCGCGTGACTCGCACGCGCTCGCGACTCCGATCGCTAAATATACGTGTGTACAATGTTGCGGGCCGTTTCGATGCGCGATCGCTCTCGTTACTTTTTTTTTTTTTTCATCGACGCCGTCCATCGACGTTTCGTCGAGCGAGACGACAACCTTGTCCCATCGACTCGCAGTTTCCTCGAGAGTTTCCTAAATTTTCGTTCTCTCGTTGATACGATGAATCGGCGGTGGCGCGCGAAATCGTCCACGAAATCGTCGCGATCGGGCCCCCGAAGTTCGTCGCGCGATAATCTCGAGACTCTTCGCCGGAAGGAGCGGAGAACGGGCGGGACGAGGGGCAAAGGGTTGAGGGGGAGGGGGGGGGCGCGATCTCCGGCGCGACGAGGGCGCCCGCGCGGTAAACAAAAACTCCCGGAGCTGGCTGCAACGTTGTCGGATCTTGCCGCTCTCGGCTGCAGCTCGCCAGACCCGCGTCTCCCATTGGCTATCCAATTTTTCTTTTTATTTTTATCTCAAACCTCCCTCTCCTCCCTCCCCGTCCCTCTCGTCGCGAGTTCTTCTTTCCTCGGTCGCCACCGCCGCCACCACCACCGGTAGCACGGTTCTACCGCTTTTTTTTTTTTTTTTTTTTTTTTTTTTTTTTTCCTCTTCTCTCGTCCTTTCTCCTTCATTTTTTTATTTTCATAGAAAAAAAAAGGAAAAAAAAACAAAAAACACGGATCTCGGTCTCCTTCTCTCCACCTGTTCGGCAGACTCACGAAACGAGTCCGTATCTCTACGATCCGGTGCACAGGAATTCCCTCGCCTCTCCCCGCGTTATCTCGCTCTCCTCTCGATCGTCCCCTCTCCGCGACGATGGTCCAGGTAGCGATCCGCGCTTTTTCCACTCGTACTCCCCTCGATCGCTTCTCCTCCTCCTCCTCCTACTGCCTCGACCGTCATCCTACCCCCCATCGCCCGAATTTTCTCCCTCCATCCCCTCTTCGCCGCATTCCAACCTTCCTCGGCCCCTCGCCCTCCCGACGTCCTTCATTTTTTTGTGTTTTTTTTCTCACTCTCCGTCTTCGTCTCGCTCCTTCGCTCGTTCGCCAGCCGTGTATCTCGCCTCGCGCGTACCCTCGTCCCACCCTTCGATTTTACTCGGTCTCCGCTCTCCCACCGCGCTTCCCACCGGAGCGTCAATTTTTTTACGCTTCTCTCCCATCTTCCTCCGCCACGGGGTACGACGCTCTTTTCATCCTCCCTCGTCGATGCGTCCGTCGAGTGTCCGTGGAGTCTGGATAGCGGCTCTCCGTCGGGAGCGCCGAAGGGAGATCAAAAAATTCGGTACGAGCACGACTCTCTCGCTGCGAACTCTTATGGAGGAGGAGGAGGAGGAGGAGGGGGTTTTTCGTTCCACCCTCACGGTTCTTCGTGCAGCGGCGTGGCGACTCCCTCTCGGTCGCGCTCCCGATCTCACACGTTCGACCGTGCGTCGGTAGTAGAGTCCAGCGATGACGACGAACGGACCCCCCGAGCCGTCTTTAATTTTTCGCGGAGACTCGCGATGTGTACGGGTATCGAGAGAATCGGGCCGGGATCGTCGCTGGAAGAAGCGAGGATCGCCGATCCGGCTCTCGCACCGCACGACTCGACGGTTTCGCCCCGGTCTCCGCGCCACACGATACCTCGCGCTCTGCACGCATGAACTATCGCGTCGACCTGTTGCGCTTCCTTCATTTTCGTACACCGATTCACCACCCGACTCGTCCCTCGGATGACGCGCTCCTTTCTCCCCCCCCTCTACGACCCTCCGCCCTCGCATCCTCCTTCCTTTCGTCTCGTTCTCTTCTCGAACTCCTCCCGCGCTCGCGACGAACCACGAAAGTACTCGAGATACGACCGACTCGACGAGCGTGTGTGCAACCTCGTCTCGAAGGCTCGGCCGGACCACGGGCCGATCGTGCCGCGTTGCCTCTCGTCCCGCGTTTCGTCGATTAAAAAATTAAAAAAAAAAAAAAAAAAAAAAAAAAAAAATGATTAATCGCGATCGTACGCCTACGATCGAGTATCTTCGTTCGCGAAGCGATCGCGGGAGGGACGGGAGGAGGAGGAGGAGGAGGAGGAGGAGGGGGGGCAACAGGTGTGGATCGACTCTGCGGTTGACACACGCGCGAAAGCTTCGACGACACGCACTCGCACCTTCGTGTAAAGAGCCACGGACGAGTCATTGATTTTCCATCGTTCCGTGCATCTCACATTTTTGACGCATCGGCGTAGCCTGAAAAACGATCGGTCCGACGGAGCGCTCGTCCGTCCTCGCGGACGATGAAAAGTTTGTCCGGTCTCTCGTCTCGGGCTCACATTTTTTCCGGCAATCCTCTCCGAGAGCGCTCGGCGATCTTTCCCATCCGGAATCCCGTCCGTGTTACACCCGCCAAATTCTATTTCTCTCCTCGGATAGCCGAGAGTATCGTACCGAGTGTGTACGCGCCCAAAAATACTACGAAGGAACGAGAAACGAACGAACGGACTCGATCTCGGTTCGATAATCGCGTTGTTCGTGCGTTTTCCCGGCGTCGCGCTACCCGCTCTTCGTCATCGAGAGAGAGAGCGAGACGGAGAGAGAGAGTCTCGTTCGTTATCGGCGTGCACGGGGATACGCGAAGACGAATTGAAAATTTGGATGGTTCGCGCGGGGCCTGGAGCGGATCGCGTCCGACGTCGGCCCGACGGGGTATTCGCGCGGTCGCTCGACGGACGGAAGGAGAAGAGAACTCGAATCGCGGCTCTCGCGCGATGGACGATGGCAGTGAGCTTGACCGAGTGGCGCTCGGCGAGGCCGGCCGACGCCCTTCCGATCCGTCCCCGCGCGCGGCTCTTTCGTCGGCTCGTTCATCCTCTCGTTCCCCCCTCCCTCGATCTTCCCATTTTTTCCGATCGTTCCGTTTCTTGTTTTTCACCGACTCCCGTTGCCGCGCGGCCGCACACATTTTTCCGGCGAACCCGTTCGCGAACGGTGCGGGGCCGCGCCATCGCGACCGTACCACCACCGATTCCTCCGTTTTCCCCTCCGTAGTCCTCGTTTCCATCCGGACCCGCGAGAATCCTCGATCGCGGTACCATCCTCGTTCGAACACGTTCGTCCTTCCGAAACGACTCGTTAAACTTTCCGCTCGAAAGCCTCCTCTCGTGATTATATTTATTCGGTGAATCTTCGTTCCGTCTCGTTGAAAGACGATCGTTCGATCGGAGCTCGGCGTTGAACGCGAGGATCGTAATCGGCGGTCGATAAAAACTGGTAGCCGATTCCCCCCCCCCGTCTCCTCGGGAACGTTATCGTCTCGCCATCCTATTTCGTACCTCGTTGAAATTACACTGGATCGCCGACACGCCGCGGCGCTCTGTAATTTAGCGCGAGAGTCCATCCTCATTTTATTCCGTGCACGGAACGTAACCGCGTCACCGCGAGGAGTCAACGCCGCCGGTTAAATTCTCTTCCGCGTACAATCTCCATGGATCGTAGACTTTTTCCGTCCTCCATCCGGCGCGTTCGAACGTCCCTCTTTTTTTTTACTTTTTTTTTACTTTTTCTTTTCTTTTTCTCTTCGTTTGCTCCGTTTATCACGATGTTTCGTTGCGATCGATCGACGACGCGCGGCTCTCCGAGGCCGGTGTGTAATTCATATCGGAATACATTGTACGGTCTCGATGTGTCCACCGATTGTATTGTCGCGCGGTTCCGACTTCGAGGATCGGTGTCCCTCGCGTTCCCCGCGTACACGAGCGCCCTTCGCATCCAGGATATTTCACGGTCGACACCGAGTCCCATATTTTTTCTATCCGATCGTCTTTGGTTGCGCGCATCGCGGCGCTGTACGCGATTCAACGGAATAATTTGAAAAAGAGAAGAAAACGTTGATATTGACTTTGCACGTGGGCGGCGAGGGTGCACGATCGACTTTCGGTACGGAGGAAAATCGGATGAGCCGGTAGGGAGCGCGAGAAGGGTGGAGAGCGGTGGCGCGAATACGCGCTTTTGAAACGAGCGATCGTATCGGCGTTTTCATTTCCACGGACGTTGACCGGTGCGGGCTCGCCGAGTGGATCGACGGGCTCTCGCGGCCCTCCCGCTGCTCCCCGTCTCTCGCGTCTCTCCGTTAATCTCTTTCACCTCCGCACGGTTCTATCCGTCGGACCGCGTCGGACCGCGGAGCGAAGCCCGAAGGCGGACGATGATCGAATACCCGCGGACCCGTCCGTGCGCTCCGCCGTTCGCGGCTACGTCCGAACGAGACGCTCCAGCGCCACCCGTCCCAAAGAGTCATCCTTTTTTTTTTCCTTTTTTTTTTTTTTTTCCATCTCCCTTGTCACCTTGAATTTTTGTCGTGTTTCACCACGTATACGTGGATGGGTGTGTACGGCATCGAGGCGTATGGCCCGTGTCAAAGTATCGCCGTTACGCCGAGTCGTCGCTGTTGTCGTCGTCGTCGTCGTTGATTTTGATTTCGCGGCGGGACGAACTCGAACTCGTCCGCCTCGGCGAGCAGCCGAGCGTTACGGGGAAACGAGCGACTCGGAGAGCAGGGAAACGCGGAAAACCATTTTTTCGTTCTTTCTCTTCTCCGTGTTGTTTCGTATAATTACGATCGACCTATCGAACGCTCCGGGAAATTATCGCACGGGGCGGAAGTGAACTGGCTCGTGGCCGCGCCTCATCGACGATATCGATGATAACACGTTCCATCGTTGTCGTTGATATCGTCGATCGATCCCACACTCTCTCACCGAACGAAACCTTTTTTTTCCCTCCATGTATGTATGTAACATACATATATATGTTTTATATATACATATATGTATAGGATACTCGGGCGTGTGGTACACGACGGTATCGCGTGTGCGAGGGACCGGAGGAGTTTGCGCGTCGACGACGATGAGGAATAACGACGACCGTGAGGAATAGATCGGAAGGTCCCGGGTCGATTCAACAGCGAGAAAGCTGTAACGCGCTCACGCTACATCGGTAGAAAACTGGTTTGCTCGTCGGGGAGAGACGGCGGAGCCGCGAGCCGCATCCGTCCATAGGATCGGCCATTCTCGATACACCGAATACACCCGTGGCTGCGAACCCGGTCCCTCGACTCGGCAAATTCGATGGGGAATCGATAGCCGAGATTCGCTCCGTTTCTCCGCTCCGTTTCTCCGCTCCTCTCTTCTTTATTCTTCAACGATTTTTCTTTTTCCACCTTCAAAGTCATTTTTGTTCTTCGATTCGTTTCCCCGTTGGAAATACCAGCGCGTATGCTTGGGACAAAATAAAAAATGATGAAAAATAATTGTAAAGAAGAAGGGAACGAAAAAAACGGTACACCGGGAGCAGTCGCGGGAGCGTTCCCCGCTCGGGATCATCCGAGTCGCGAGAAGCAACGTGTATCCGGGTAAAAAGTTTGAAAATCGAGCGGAACGTTGAAAGTCGGGTGGGAAAGAGGCGAAGGAAAGAGGCCAAGTACGAGAGGGACGGGACGGAGAAGAGAATGGAGTTTGGTCGAGGAAGAGAGGGCGAGGGACGAGGAGAGATATTGTTGGCTCGGGTAGACGAGGCGACAACTGTCCCCGTCCGTCATCCGGGATGTACGGTCGGTGCCGCGTGCCGCGGATACGCATCGTCCGGGGTGCGCGTTGCCCATCGGCGACACTCTCGGGAACGCCTCGGTCCGTCTCGGCGCTTCGGACCAACCATCCAAATTCTCGTCGAACACGAAAATTTGTCGAACGTTTTCCTCGACGTCGCGCGTCTCTCGTTGGATCGTGACGGGTGAAACGATCGGGCTCGAGGGTGCGAGACAAAAATGTTGACGCGTTATCGGACTCGCTCCCCGGACACGCCTTCCGACGATCGAGCTTCCACCGTAGCACAGCTTCGAGAGACGGAGCAACCGTGCACGAACCTCATCCGGCAATGAGTCTCGCTCGACCCTCACTCGGACGGTTCGAGAGCAAAAAATTCAAACGAGAATCCGTGTGCGGCTGTTGCGGCTTCCGTTACACTCCGGCTGGCTTCTCTCTCTCTCTCTCTCTCTCTCTCTCTCTCCCCCCCCCCCCCATCTCCCCCTCGAGACGGCTCGAGAGTCGCTAAAATCCGTGACGAAGGCGAGCGCGAGAGAGAAACCGCGACCGAGGACGCGTGCGAGTACCTCGGGTTTGTACCGCGTGAACCGGTTTTCGCGATTCCTCGGTATCCACCTCCGGCTCGCTCTCGACGCGCTCTACCCCTCTCCATCACCGGCTTTTCGCAAAAACATTGCATTTTTTTTCGATGCTCGATCGTCGTGTCTCGTCCGCAGGGAAATCTCCGAAAAGCCCATCTTCCTGCAAATTATTTTTTTCAACCTCTTTCATCGTTAGTTTGTCGCAAAAGATATTGTCACGAAAATAAACAAAAATTTATAAACAAACAAACAAAATGGTCTATATATTTTGTCATTAAATTTATAAGAAAAAAAAGAAGAAAAAAACGGGGTGGAGAGTCTCGAAGCGCCGAGTAGGTCCGTCGCGGGACGACCGCGACCCTCCTCGACGCGATAAACCAGTTTCACGGAAAATCACGCGTCCGTAATTTGCTGCCGCGGCGAGTAATTTAGACCGCCGGAGAAAAGGCGTACATCCACGTAATTACGTACATCGATTTCCGTTGCCACGATGCAGCAGGTACGGACGAACGAACAAAAAAACAAAAAAATTCTATGGAACAGGAACGTTTTCGCGATTGGACCGAGTGAGATCGGCAAAGACGGAGGCGAGACTCCGAGCGAGCGAGCGAGCGAGCGAGCGAGAGAGGATTTTAACGAGACGCCGGAGAAGAGTCGGATGGCATGGGAAAGGACGAAGCGAGAGCGAGGCGCTCGGTGCATAGAACGCGAGCCATTCGTACGAGAGGAGGACCGTGACGGGCTGTCTTTTCGTACGGAATATCGGTAAATCGGCCGATTGATATTTCATAAAAACAACAAAAAATAGCATTCGTCACGGACGGTGTATGCCGAATAATAAAATATGAAAATCGTTCGTATCTCGAGAGCGTACGAAAACGAAAAAAGCCACTCACTTGGATCATCGAATCTTTGTTATTTTGATCGTTGTGATGGCGTTATTTCCGGCAAAAGATTTGGAGGGTTTTCATTGATCGCGAACAGCGGTCGAGTCGACCTTCGTAAAGGGTGTAGACGGTGGCGAGCGTAGCGAATTCGCGCGAGCACGACGGTTAACGGCTCTTTCGTATCTCGTGGGATATTCCTTTCGGTCAGTTTGCGCACGTACGTATAAATATACACTTAGTACGGGAGCGTTACCGTGCAACGAGAAGATGCCGGAGGTGGATCGAGAGTGCAGCGCGTTCCCGACCTTGCCGTCGTTACTATTTTTTTGTTGTTTTTCACGCGTTCCGATCGACCGCTCGTCCGTGTGTAAAATAAAAATAAATTATCGTACCAGTTGGAAAATGAGTTATCGGTGGATGGACGGTAATTATGGTCGGTCGACGAACGACGAGACCGGCCGGGCATCCTGGAACTTATCCGCCGAGTCGTCCGGAACCCGCTCTCTATAAATCGCGGATTAATGCTCGAACTATCGCTAATTATTATTCACGAGGTTGAGAGAGGAGGCGAACGTTGCGCTCGCGGAGAGATAACCGATGGGATCTCGCGTTCCCGGAAGATGGTCCACCTCGTCCCCCCCGTGCAATAACGTCGATCGGTCGTGATACTGTTCGGCGGATGCGCTCCGCTCATCCTCGTTCGCCGATCGACGCTCCGACATTCCCGACCGCAACCATTTTATTATTTTAACCGTTATCGCTTCGACCGAATGGAAACCGTGTTTCTATTCGCGATCGTTCGACTGGCTTCGATGAAACGAGACGACGACGACGACGACGACGACGACGACGAGGAGCATTCGTTCGCGTCTCTCGATCGATGAAAATGCGAGGCCGCGTCCGTCAAAGGCCACTCGCGTTTACGACGAGCCGCACATTCGCGCTACGAAAAACCACTCGTACCAACGTGCAGCGAGCGGCAGTTTTTTTTTCTCTCTTTTTCCTTTTCCTCTTCATTTTTGTTTATTTTTTATTTTTAATGCCTCCGGGTTCCTCTTCTCCCAGCGTTTCTCATTTTTTTCTAGCCTCTCGTATTTTTGCCTGCTCCACCTACGGGTAACGCCGGGTTGAACGTACCGGCGTTTCCGCTTACCACCCTCTCCGCCCCACCTCCGCCCCACCTCCGACCCACCTCCGACCCTCTCCGCGCCGCGGCTACGCCACAAATTTCCTCGGCAAAAAACTATGCTAGTCGCGTACTTTACGCCGCATCGCATCGATACAATCTCCTCGAGATGTCGTCACATTTTTTATTCTACAAAAATGTTCATTTACGCCAGTTTCCGAGTCGAATATCGAGTTATTTTCTACCCAAAAATACATCGCAATTTTAACCCCTTTTTTTTTTTTTTTTTTTTTTTTTTTTTTTTTTTTTTTTCTACAGTTTTTCAGTGAGCGCGTGCGTGTGTGTGAGTGCTTATTTTTTTTTTCATTCACCTCTCTCTCCGTAGCGAGAGCGAGAGAGAGAGAGAGAGAGAGACTCTTTTCGTAGCCCGAGCGCAAAATGTAGAGAAAAGAGTGGGTGCTCGCCGGTGATGGCCGGTTGTGCGGCGCAGGGTTACGAGAAGGGTGCGATGCACAGAGTCGAAAAAAACTCGTCGAGCGGAGAACGTTCGGGCGACACGAGGGGTTAGGGGGGGGGGGTTGCGACGACGCCGACGGCGGCGCGCGAAAAGCGAGACGAACTCGCGTACTCCCTCGTTTGCTCACGCGCCAAGCCCGAAAAACCCAGACGCTACGAGGCAACGCGAAACTCTGCGGCGGCGACGACGACGACGACGACGACGACGACTCGAGCTATGCTTCTCCGGACAACCGTGGAACGGAGGTTCGCATACTGAAACAGTCGCTTTTTTTTTCTCACTCTTAATTTGTCTTTACCGCTGCATCAAAGAGGGCGGTGGGAGGGGGGGGGGGGGGACGCGCGCTTCCACGTAAGCGCGGTGCAACAATAGGGAGCGATCGAATCTCCTTTCATTCGGAGCTTTTTATTTCGAGCCCTCGGGAAAAGTGAAGGAGAGCGAAACGAATCGTTCGACCCAAAAAAACCGGCGTAACGTCATTCGGATAAAAAGATTTCATTTTCTTCCGTGGACTCCTGATGACTTTGTAACCGTCCCGTCGCCTTTTCGTTATCTCCGCGAGCCGACGTGTTTTTTTTTTCAATGAATATCTCCAACGAATATTTCCAAGAGTCTCGTAAAATTATTGAAATTAGAGGGTGGAGGAGGATGATTTACATTTCCACGAAAAAAAAAAAAAAAAAAAAGAAAAAAAAAAAAAAAAGAAAAAAGAAAAGAAAAGAAAAAAGAAAAAAATTGACGCGATTCGTCGGGCCGAGTTACGTCGGAAATTCCTCGATGTCGACGAACGAACGCTCACGCGCGTTCGTCCTCTCTTCAACGAAACGTCCACGTGACGGCGAACGACACGCGAGAAGTCGGTTCCGTCTTGGCCGAGGAAACAACGATGGGGAACGGTAGTGCCCCTTTAACCCGTAACTCCGTACAATCTCCCCCGCTTCGACGTCGAAGAAACAGGAAAAAGTAAGAAAGAAACAAAAAAAAAGAACAGAGATGTTTACAGTTGCGACTGTTACAGTTTGAAAGAGCGAGCGTCGAGAGCGTTCGTTCTCTCCTCCTCCTCCTCTTCCAGCGGAATCTCCCTCTCGTTCGCGATTCGTTTCGTTCGTTTCTTTCGATTTTGTTGCCGCGGAAGCTCTCAATAGCCCCCTTGTTTCTCGCTCTTCACCGCCCTTCACCGCTCACCCTCTTCGGGGGCCTTTCTTTATTTTTATTATTTTTTAGTTTCGTTATCGTGGAGAAAAGTTTGTTGACCTTGCGACGCTCGGTTCGCGAAACGCCAGGAATACAGCGGATAGCGAAAGACGCCCGGCAGGGAACTCGCGAAAGCCCGTTCGAAACGGGGTGAAGAGTGGACGACGAACTCTCGGAGCCCCCAACCCCCGAATCCCCCGTCGACCGAATTATTCCCACATTTTTATGACCTCGGGGTAGACCTCGCGCGGATCCGATACATTCCCAAAGCACGCGGGGACTACCGAACGATTCGGTGGCTTTTCCTCGAAACTCTGTCGCGAGTTTCACCACGTTCAGCGCTGAGATACCCGAGGGGAGCCAACTTTCCGACGCCGAACAAGTTATTTTTCATTCGCGACGAAACGACACCGAAACGCCAACGACGAATCGACGAATCGTTCTTCTGGATTTGCGCGAAAGCCCGTTGACCGAGTGGAACGAGAGCGAGGTGCGAGTGCACGAGGGACGCGCGCGGTCATCGATGATTTCATCGATGATTTCATCGGGTTTCGCGAGGGGAGCGACCGCGAAGCGATCCGCTTCGAACGATGCGCAACAAGTGCCGACGTTTCCTATCCGAATCGAGCGAGAATACCGTGCAGTGTTCTCTGTATGGAACTCGGTGTACGAAACTCGGTGTACGATACTCGGTGGGCCACCGAAAACCTTGTCACGGTATTCGGGGTTTTTGGATAAATATCGATGGGGTCGGATACAGTATGCGTATATATATATATATATATATATATATATATGTCTATGCATGCATGTACATACGTACGGCACATACGGAAGAGACACGCGTCGAGTGAGCGGGTGGAGGCGGGTTTACGCGGGCGAACGCTCGGAGGGCGAGAGGGGTGGCCTCGGTCACGGTCATCGTCGCGCCCTCGGTGAATCAACCGAGTCCGATAGTTCCCTCGTTCCGTCACTCGAATATCCAACGTCATCGTTTTCTTCGTATCGATGCGTTTCGACGAACGGAACGCGTCGAGGAGGGAGGACGGGCTTCGGACGGGCTTCGGACGGGCTTCGGACGGGCTTCGGACGAGGCGACTCGTCTCGCCCCCCCCCGGACATAATTCGAAATTGGGTCAAAAGTGGAAGAGCGCGCGCGGCTTGGAAACCGAACGAGACGGAGAGTCGTCGTCCTCGTCGCGATACCCACGAAGGAGGATGGAAAAAGCTTCCGACGATCGTTCGACACACCGGCTCGTGTCGACTCTTCGCGATGGTTTTTTTTTTTTTTTTTTTTTTTTTTTACCCTCCCATATCTTCTCTCTTTTCCTCGTCACCGAGACAAACTGCCGGGGGACAATCGCGGACCGTTGAAAGTCGAGTCGCGGGTGGAAAGAAAAAAGCGCAATCGAGAGTGGAGGAGGATCGAATTTCGAGGGAGAATCGAAGAAGCGAGAGGCGACGAGAAAGAGCGCGAAGCGAGTCCGAGATGCGATGACCCGTTGCGATCTACTTTCGGAAAGCCGTTAACCGGAGCGACGGTTACCCGGTCGATAGAGTCGACAGAGTCGATAGAGTCGACAGAGTCGACAGAGTCGACGGAACGAATTCTCTCTCGGTGTTCGGGCGTCCGCGAGGATCGGAGTCATCGTCGTTCTCTGTATCGTAGAATTCGCACGATTCGATGTTTAGTTTCGTCGATCGTCGAACGATCGAACGACCGGTGTTCGTCGAGGCGTGAACCGCGACTGGGAGTATCTCGCGCTCCGGCCCGAAGAAGCCGCGAGAAGGAGAGAGAGAGATCGCGCGACGAGCGTCGGTCGTTCTCTCGCCTCGCTTTCTCTCAGCGTCGGCCGCTGTTGGCGAGATCGCCGCGAGTCGCTCGCGAGTCGCTCGCGAGTCGCTCGCGAGTCGCTCGCGAGTCGCTCGCGAGTCGCTCGCGAGTCGCCCGATATAAATAGTATCGCGGCGAATGCGACGGAGGCCGAGGAACCACGCCTCGCGACACCGGCGTCGCTCTCCACTTTTTCCGCGGTTCTCGGTCGCTGCTCCGACGCTCTCGATCCCCCTTCGCTCCCTCGAACACGAGATTTACCCTTTTTTCGTGTATCGTGGATAGACGGATCATGACGAGATGCGGTACGAGTGGCGTACGATCGTAAAAAGAAAAAAAACATCGAAAAGTCCCGTTCCACTCGCCGGGGATATTGCGCCGAACCAAACGTATTTCCCCAATATAAATATCATTAATTTTTCAAAGACGAATCTCTGTGTTCTTTGCAAAACCGAGCCGGCTCGGTTGGAAGAAGAGAGAGAAAAAAAAACAAAAAAAAAAAAAGGAAAAAAGCGTCGAAGCTCGCCGCGCGAGGATACGCGAGTAGATTGAAAAAGGAGAAAAGCGTGAGCAGCGGGACCGGACGCGAAGCGCGGGAAGCGCAGCGGCGGAGAGCCGGGCGGACCAGACTCCTCTCTCGGTCTCGCTCCGTTTCTCTGGGTGATACGCCCGGGCGTGTACCACCCGGACTACCGGATAACGCGCACCGGCGAGAGAGGTGGCCCGACGGAAGGGAGGAGTGCCGTGAACGAGGCGCGCGCGGTTCCACCCTTCGAGCGAGGGCGCTCCACCGGCCCTCCTCTCCTCCTCCTCTCCTCCTCCTCCTCCTTCTCTCCTGCTCTCCTCCTCTACGGCCCCCTGCATCGTCGAGCGGTAGTTCGAGAAGGAGAGAGGGCTAACTCGGGGCCCTGCGCGGCGCAGGGAGGTAGAAGAAGGCTTTCCAATGAGCGACCATTTATCTCCCGGGGCATCCGCCGACGTTTTTCTTCGCCGGTGTATCGATTTTAGGTTTAGGCCATTACACCCGCCATAGCTTTTTTCCTCCCACCCGTTCGCTGGCCGGTAGGGACTCGAGCGCGTACGTCGGTGTGCGGCTGCAGCTATCGGTGCACGGGTCTACCCGCGAGCGCCCCCGCCCCCTCCTCGCACGTCAGTCTCCACGGTGCCCCGAGCTCCAACGATACACGTACCTCCGCGCCGTGTGCTTTTTGGCGATCGTTGCGTCCGTCCTCGCTAAAACCATATTAAACGAAAACCTTTTCCCTCTCGCTGTGTGCATCGGGGCCCGAACATAACGGGAGAGCGCAAAATTTTCGTTTCCCTCATCGCCCCCCCCCCCCCTTCCGATATCCCGATGACGCCGGAGGCCTCAAAGTTTCGTGCTTCTTTCTTTTTCTCCGAATTTTCTTGACGCTTCTTCTATTTTTTCTCAATTTTGTCTCGCTACCCGTGTGAGTCGAGGCGGAAAAAGATACGGGGATCCGGGAGTCAACGGGGGACGCGAGAGTCTCTCATCGACGAGGACTGCCGTACTGTTTTCCTATTAAAAAAATTGAACGTTAATGATAGTTTCGATCGAACGAAACGTGTATTCACGAGAAAAAGCGATTGACTCTGAAAGGGTACAGTCGCGGAAGAGGGAAGGAGAGAGAGAGAGAGAGAGAGAGAGGCGTATCGCGCGCAAAGTTTCACGCCCGAGGGAAGGGAAGTTATTTTTTGGCCGACTATTCTCCTCGCGTTAGCCTCGATATCCGGACTAGATCCGCGAGACTCCGAGAAAGTATCCTCGCGGCGAAAGTTTTGGGACTGCCGCCGGGGTTCTCGTCCTTGGCGGGTGCCGCATCGAGTCCCGCGCGACATCCCCGCAACGCTCGTCGCCCCGATGCCGATGCCGACCGCCGCGATTCCTCTCGTTACTCCCGAACGATGTCCCATGAAAAATTGCAACGGCGCATTTTTTTTTTTTTTTTTTTTCTCCACCTCGAACGAACGATTCTCGCGAAGAAACATTTGGAAAGTTGTCGGGTGGCGGAGGCGCTTCCCTCGATGACCCACCGATATTGATCGTTCCATGGCGCTTCGGATCGACGATCCGAAGATTGACATTCGAAAAAGGCCCGCGAGACGAAACAGCGAAACGTGCACGGGGTGGAGAGACGCGGCCCGCGGGGACGACGAAACGCTATCGATTGAGTTTCGAATCCTGCGGAAATTCCTCCGAGGGTCGCGTCGACGTTCGCCCGATCGTAAACCCAAATTCACTTTACCGACTTTCGTTCTTTTCAATTTTCCACTCTGGAATCGACTCTCGCGTATCCCGACAACGACCACACACGACGGACTTTCCCCGTCGAATCCGCCAAAATTCCTATTTCATCGACGAGTATTTTCTTTTTTTCGTTCCACTTTCAGTTGGATGTTCGATGTTATTCGATTGGAAATTAATGGAATGCGCGTGATCGCGGACACGGAAAACTTTTGTCCAAACTATCGGCTCCGACTCGACCGTTCCCCAATTTTATCACGTCAAAAGTACTCGAGAGAGTGTCCGAACTTTGATACCGTAACTCGGACGAGTCTGGTCGATGCGTTGTCTCCGCGAAGGGGAACGAAACTCGTCGGAAACTTTGAAAATTGTACATCTCGTTGCGAGGGTGAAGAAAACGTTTTTCCGACGAGTGTCGCAACGACGAGCGTTTGGAAAAACGTGTTTGTCCCACGAGTATCGGACGAAATTTTGAATGCTCGAGCGATGCGAAAATGGGCTTGCGCCACCCGGAAGAAATCGAGAGAAACCGTCCTCGCCGTGGCACACGTGTTTCAAGAGGGCCGCGGACCATTTCGCTCGCGTTCCTTCGATCACGAGTCGTCGTTTTTTTGTCCAAGTCCGAGAAACGTCATCGTGAAATGCGGAGGGGGACGAGGAAAGACGGATAAACAAACAAAAAAATTGAAAGAGCCTCGTACAACAGCGAGGTGGTACAGTGTTGTTGCGCGGTGTGTCGGAGGCAAGGTCGTAACGGTGCCATTCGCGCGGTGAACTCGAGGCCGGGAAGGTGAGACGCGGGTTATATATCGACGGGAGTGTGCACGAGGTGGATAATGGTCGGCCGAGTGAGCGAATCGGACGTCCGATGCAGCGGTATTCACCGATCATCCGGATACACGGTGTCTCGAAAACGTTCGCCGGCCACGAGTCGTGTGCCGATCGAGGGTATCCGCGGAGCCTTCTCCGGACGCGTCGGACCATTTATTTTTTATTTTTCTTTTTCGTTTTTGTTGTTGTTGTTGTTGTTGTTGTTGTTGTTGTTCTTTCACAGACCTACGAAGATTTCGCGAGATGACGAAAAATATTTGCAAGCTCATCATCGTTTGTCCTTGAAATTTCGTCACGTCGGATTTCGTGACACGAGTGTCTCGACTGTTTCGAGCGAGTGTAAAATAAAATGCGTTCGAACGTCTCTTCTGTCGAAGATGCGACGGTCGCGTCGGTGAAACGAGAGGATTCGAGGGGCCTATCCCAAAGGTCGTCGCGCCTTCGACTCCGTGACAACTAACCTAACCCAAGCGATCGGGCCTTGACTCTCCGGACAACGTAACCCCGAGAGAGAGAGAGGGACGAAGGGAAAGGCGAAGGAGAGATTCACGGGAGCTCTCGAGATCGGTGAGAGAGCGAGGTTATGATTTTCCGAGGTAGGGATAGAATCGCGCGAAAGTCAAGTCGGAAATGATGTAGCGCACGGCTCCTCGAGCCCCCTCCCTGTCGTCGCGAACCGCCGACCGTCTCCCGACTCTCTCTCTCGCTCCCTTCCTCTCCGCTCGTTTCTCGCGCGCCTCTCTGTACAAAGAAAGTACGCGTAAACCTCGTTCGTTCCATCGACATCGGCGAGGAGTTTGCCAAACAAAAAAATCCTCCAAACTTCATGAAAGATTACAGGTGTCCCGCGAATGTACACGAGGAGGACTCTGCCTCCTCGTGTACCACGTGTGTGCGTCCCTGTTCGTGCTCCTCTTTCCCCGTCTCTCCATCGCTGCTGCTGCTGCCGCTGCTGCTGCCTCTCTCGTTTCTTTTATTTCCTATTCTCGCCCTCTCTTTCGCTCTTTCCTCCTCTTTTTATATTTCTTTCTTTATTTTCTCCGACACACGTACACGTCCGCGCATACACGTGCACACGTACAATGTTTTTTTTTCCTTCTTTTTTTTTTTCCGTTTTTTTTCCCCCTTTTTTTTTTATATACGAGTGATATTGATTTGGGAGAGGCTTCGTACTCGTGGCACGAGCGTACCATGTGACTCTCTTGCGTCGCTGGTGGTTGGATAGAAAAAGACAAGTCGCACGGAACCGCCGTCGGCGTCGCGCGAACGATGCATCTGCGCGTACGATTCGCGCATAGCCTCTCCCACCTCCCCGCGAAAGAACGAGCGAGAAAGTCGTACGGTGGGTTTTTAACGCGCAACTACCGCCTGCCGGAGAGAACGAACCAGAGTCGGAGCGACGGCGCGCGGTGGGAAATCCCCCTCCGCCGCTCCGAGAGACGCGAGTATCGGTGGCCCATCGTCGATGCCCTCCTCGATCCGTTCCCGCAGCGGCTCCGGCAGCGCCACCGCGATGTACCTCGGACGAACTTTCCCCCGTCCCCTCCCTCGCCGGCCGTCCGTCCCGCGCCATTCCAACCTCGTGTTTCGCCTCTACATTCGGATTTTCTTCGTCGTACGCCTCCCCTACCGCCATCTATACGTCGAGCCAGAGTCCGAGCGCCCAAAGTCTACGCGAGCCGCGCGACGCGGACTCAGTGTCTCTTTCTCGCAGATCTCCCGTTCCCTGCCTCGATCGAGCTGTATCGTCGGTGTGTGACTTTTTTTTACTTTTTTTGTTTTTTTTTCTACAACAAATATCGCAACCCTTCGACGGAAGTCTCCCGCTCTCTTCAACCCTGGACCGCGGCTCTCTCCGCACCATCGCCACGAGTCTGCCCAGCAGTATCGAGAAGAAGCGCCACAGTGCACTCGTACCATACAGTGCGAAGGATAGAACGAGAGGGTAAAATTTTACACGTACACGTTGAATCTCTCTCTCTCTCCCTCCCTCTCCCCGCCCCCCTTCATCGTCTTTCCGTCTCTGTCGTACGCCCACTCTCTCGCTCACTCACCTTTTCTCTCTCGCTCGATCTACCGGTCTATCGATATATATATATATATATATCTTTCTCGCCCCCTCGTTCGCCTCTCGCCAATCCAGTTTTCTCCGAGCCCGCAGCAGCGGCGGGGATGAGAGGAGCACGATGCCCGAGGAACCTCTCCCGACTCCCACTTTCTTCGTTCCTTCCTCCTCATCCTCTCCGCCGCCCCTCCTCCGTCCTCCGTCTTTTTCTCTTTCTCTCCCCGTCGATTCCCCGTCCATGTATCTCGACACACAACCGGGAATGCGCGATTTTTTTTTCGCCCGACACGCCAGAGGCCTCTCACGGGTTCGTAGCAGCTACGCGTTCGGAATCTCTCTCGCGGCCCCGACTTTTCTCCCCGCTGCGCGGAATTCACGCTTCTGCCTCTCCTCTCGCTCTGCCTTTTTTTCTCTCTCTCTCTCTCTCTCTGTCTCTTTTTTTTTTACTCTCTCGCTCCGCGTCTCTCCTTCCGCCGCGTACACACAGAGTGAGCCACGTACACACTGCGGTGGGCTCTCGTAACAACGCCGTTGCCGGCGCGTCTCCCCGACTCTCCCTGCCACCGGTCAGTCGCGTTCTCCAGTGTCTCTCTCGAGCCCTCGGCACGCGGCCGCGTATAACCCTACTCTTTCGTGCCCGTTTTAGATTCGTATGCCGTCTCGTGTGTTTCTTCGCCTTCTCTCGCGTTCAAACCCATAGGTAAAACGCGCCGCTGTGCGGCATCATTGTACGCGAAGAGCCACGGATAGCGACTCCCCCTCTCCCCGACCGCGCGAGCGCCACCGTTCGCGCGTACGAAGTTACCCCCCTCGCCCCGGCCGCTCGCCGCTATGCAGTCCTCGAAATTCGTCACTCCCCACTCGTCGTACGTGCCGCGCGGCGGGGTGGGATGCAACGGCAACGCTAGCGTCGGTGGTGGCGGTGGTGGTGGTGGTGGTGGTGGTGGTGGTGGTGGTGGTGGTGGTGGTGGCGGCAGCGACGACGACGACGACGACGACGGCGGCGGCGGCGGCGGCGGCAGCGGCGGCGGCGACGACGACGATGACGGCGGCTAGTGGCCGCGAGAGCGCGTCGAATGCCGGCTACGACGGAAGTGTGGCAACGCCGCGTGGCGAGTGTCTCGGTCTTGGCCGAGAGTTACTCGGGGGGGGGGGCCCAGCCGAGTCTACCGAGTTTGTCTACCGGCGCGGGTACCAAAAGAGCGCGGAGAGAGAACTAGTGAGCCCGTCACACGAGTAAGATAAGTGAGCTCACCCGCTGGGTTTCGTACCACGTTCGGAGTTTTGTGTGTCTCGTCGTCATCGTAATCCGAAGTCACGCGACTCTTGCTACTCATAAAACCCAAAAAACAACAACAACAGCAAAACAATAAACAAACGAAGAAAAAAAAGACACGCGCAAAGTTTTATTCGGTGTTAAAAAAGGAGAAGATTCTTTATCTCTCTCAACATTTGTTTCGATAAATAATAATTGAAGTAAAGATAAAAAACGGTAAAATGCAGTGGCGACGTGTCGGGCCCTGCTCGATGTGAACCGGCTGATAGAGCGAGACGGTGACCGAGAGATTCGACGTCGTCGTCGTCGTCGTCGTCGTCTTCGTCTTCGTCTTCGTCGTCGTCGTCGTCTTCGTCGTCTTCGTCGTCTTCGTCGTCGTCGTCGTCGTCGTCGTCGTCGACGCCGCCACCAACGTCGCCTTCTCCTCCTCCTCCTCCTCGTCCTCCTTCTCCGTCTCCTCGAGGCACCCCACCCCACCCCCGCCTGGTGCTACCGCTTTGCCCGCGCGCGCGAGAGACGCACGCACGCAACGCAACTAAACGCACGTTCCATCGGCGTGGACGAACGCGCTCGCGCGCGCGCACTCTCTCTCTCTCTCTCCCTCCCTCTCTCTCTCTCTCACTCTCTATTTTCCTCGTTCTCTCTTTCTCTCTCACACTCGCGGCTAATCGACGGAAGGTTCTCTTTGTGAAACAAACAAAAATATATGCCGACCAGTTTATAAATCAAAAACCATCGTATATATACATATATGTGTATGCACATTATAGACGGATATATATAAAAAAATGACTACCAATCCGTTGCGAAGTTCAAGTTGTACTTTTAATACACGGTGAAAAAAAAAAAAAAAAAAAAAAAAAAAAAAAAAAAAGTTGTTTGGCACGCGAGAGGAAGAAACACGGACAAGGTGAACGAGTAGTTTGAAACAAACAAAAATAATAATAATAATAATAATAATAATAATCAAACTAATCTTAAAAAAAAACCGACCGTTTATGTAAAAAAAAAACAAAAAAAAAAACAAAAAACAACAAAAAAAAAAACACACACACACACACAAGCAAGGAAAAAGTTAATAATAAACCGGTGTTAAATGGCGCTCTCAGCAAAGAATCAGTCAACGAATTACGTGAACCTGTATTATTCGATCGTCCAGCGTGCGGCGACACACTACTTTAAGGAATATTACAGTTCCGGTGAGTACACATTATTATCAACTACTCTCTCCTTCCCTTCCTTTTTTCTCTCTCGAGTCGTGATTGAAATGCGCGATCGAATCGCACCGATAGCCCTGTCTCGACCGTCGAGAGTGCGTACGCTAAATAAACACGAGAAAAGTTACTCGATGGTAAAGAAAACACTGACCGATCGTTCTCGTCTCGGTTCGCGCACCGCTCGTCGTACACAATAACCAGTGTTGACGCCAGAAAATTCTATTAACTCGCTATATATACATACATACATATATATATATATATATATATATATATATATATATATATATATTGTTTCGTCGCATGCACATCTTTCATCTGCGATTTCTCCTTTCCCGGAACGAAAACGTTAGTTACGTTTAACAGTGACGACGATGATGATGATAACAACGACAGCAACGACGACAGCAACGACGACAACAACAACAAGAATTATAATAATAGGAAGGGAGTTTATTTTATACACGAGGCCGTTCGGTCCAGCGGCCGGTGCGAACGAGTGTGAGTCACGTCCGAATTGTTGCCGCGGCGTGTCGAGCTGCTCGCAAACGCACGCACGCACACGCGCACACGGTTGGCCCATGTTCACGCATCGGTGTTCGTTCCGGTCCGATCGACTCGGCTGTGCGACGGAAAGCGGCAAAAGTTGTTTCACGTGCGAGCACCGTCGCTGTACGAACGCCGAGCTATTAACCGTGTTCCCATGGATACCGCGCGGCTTTCTCGTCGAGCAATCGCCAGTCCGCGAAATCGTTTTCGTTCCGTCGTTCGCTGGATATTGTTGTTTCCTAAAAATTGTCCAACCCGGTTCGTTCCCCGGGCCGGCCATTCCGCGTCGATTCGACGCGACAAATATTCACGCGTTTCCATCCTCTCCGACGCGACGTTTTTTTTTCCTCCTTTTTTTCCTCCTTTTTTTCCTCCTTTTTTTCCTCCTTTTTTTTGTCGTTTCTCCTCGTCTCCGATGGAGGCGCAAATGCGTTTATCGCTCGAACGATAGCGACGAGAATTCCGGCTGTATTCGCGCGTCGGAAATTGACGTCGTCGTCGTCGTCGAGAGAGTCGGCGATCCGGGTCTCGGTCCCTTCGGCATCGACTCGGCTCGATCGTCGACGGGTTCCAACGAAAATTCCATAAACTCAAAAATTCGAAAGAGAAAAAGTCGTCGCGCGATAATCCGAGATAAAAAAGGATCCGCGCGTTCGCGAGACTTCTCGTACACGCGAGGCCGCCGCGATTCGATCTCCCTCGCCAGTCTCCTCGAGGAGAGCATCGACAAAAACAACGAGGAAAGGGAAAGAAGGAGAGAAAAAAAAAAAAAAAAAAATCTTCGGCCCAAGTGCGTACGTGTACGAGTTCGCGAGTGATCGTTGCGTACAGAGCCGTTGAGAAGCGTCGGCAACCGTCGTCGCTGAGAGCGCGCGTCGGGGGCTGTGCGAGTTTTTAGCGTCGCGGCGTGATAGTGGGTCAGCGGTCAGCGCGCGTTCCATCCAGCAGGCTCGGATCGATCGTTTCGTTGCCACGATCTCCCCGTTAACGATCGACGTTCCTCGTGTCTCGTGTATTCTCGGATCGACGAGCGGCGGAACGGAAAACTCGATGATTCGCCGTCAATGCTTTTTCCTCGTCGACGTCGATCAATGAATTCCGTCGAAAATTTTGTTTTTCGCGTCG
The DNA here is from genome assembly GCA_963978505.1 of Listrodromus nycthemerus. NCBI lineage: Eukaryota > Metazoa > Arthropoda > Insecta > Hymenoptera > Ichneumonidae > Listrodromus > Listrodromus nycthemerus. Next base: position 111,193 of record OZ021680.1, read on the forward strand.
AACGCGCGTCCGAGCCGTAAAAAACAACAACAACAAAAAATTCACGGAAACACGCGTCGCATCGCGAAGATCGGGCGTCGAAAGTTTTCCGTACTCGGGATCTCGCGGAGTTCGAAGTTAGCCACGGCCGATGGGAGGGGAGGATTCGAGATCGGTAAGTCGAAATTAAGTGGGCCTAGGGTACCGAGTAGCCTTGAGACGGCGCTGGTGCGCACAGCCGCGGCTATAGTCGCTGCCCGCGATCATTATCGCGAGTAGACGAGTTTCTCTGCTCGGTGGGCTCTCTCGGCGATCGTAAATCCCTCTCTCTCTCTCTCTCTCTCTCTCTCGCTCTCGCTCCCTCGTCCGCTGTCTCTTTCTCAGTCTCCCCTCGGCTGCTACACCACGTGGGTCGTTACTACCGTCATTTGCTTTTTCTTTTTTTTTTTTTTTTTTTTTTTTCCCCCCACCTCATCGACGTCTCGCGATGCGACACCCACACACGACGAACGGAGCGGCATCGTTCGGAACCGCTGAGCGCTCGCGCCACTTTTACATATGTATATATATATATATATATATAAATATATATACATGCTCGCTCAGGCGTTTTCTCGTTCCCAGCCTGTCTCTATTCTCGAGTGACTCGAACTTTCCGGACCGCTCATTTACATTCGCACGATCATTCGAAATCTCCGTCCGTTAAAATCGCGCGAGCTCGTGCCGAGACAATCACCGATCACCGTACTCGAGATTCGAAAATGCATATTTTTTGTCGAGATCGTCGTTCGGTCGGGGGAGGGGGATCGCGACTCGCGACGAACGACTCTTCGTATAAAGAAATTTTACGAAGGGGAATCGGAGAGGAGGCGAACGCGTTCGAACGAAGATCGTACACGCATCATCGGGGTTGTGTACAGTTCGTCGCTCCGCTCGCTCGTACCCGGTCATTGTACGTCGCGTTCGCTCTATAGTTCGAACGGTAGAAAATACGCTTCGGAGAGTAGCGCCGCGTCGTGCCGCGGGCCTTTCGACGCGGCATCCGGAGAGAGAGCGAGAGAGAGAGAGAGAGAGAGAGAGAGAGTTTTGTTCTCGTCGTGTTCGCGTCGTGTCGGGCGGCGGTTTATCGCGTTACAGCAGCGTTCGCGACGCGTCTCACCATCCGCCGAAACGTTGCAACGTTTATTACGCGTCGTGTGCGCGACGTCGATGAGAAATCCCGTTACACGGAGAGGATCGGTGATGACTCATCGATGGAACGAAAGAGTGGAAGAGGAACGATGAATTTTATTCGAAAATCAACGAAGGAGAGACAATTTATTTTTGGGGTTGAAAAAAAAAAGAATATACGAGTAATCGCCGAATGGACGAACGAAAAGGAATAATTATCGTTGGGACGAATTTTTGACGTCGAGTTTGAACGATTCTCGACGACGCATCGAAGGATCAAAAATGGTTCGGACGTGGACGTGTCGCGAGGCGCGTGCGGCCCCCGGCACTCGGTACGGAAGACTCGTGACGAACGAATTAATCGAGAGGCGCGACGGAAGCCGCGAGTCCACGATTCGATCGGCGAAGACGTTGCGAAAGAGCGTGGATGCGGGAGAAACGGGAAAGCCACGGAGGAGGATGGAGAGCGAGCCGAGAGCGGTCCCGCGGAGACGACTGCACCGGCGATCGGTGAACGCCGCCGGGGACGGCGAACGGTCGTGTGGAGTCGGAGAGTCACTCGGGAGATCGGGGGGCGGTGCGGCGAGCGATGAACCGCGGCTCGTTCCCCGGAAAAGGCCACACGTTCGGCACGAATATTCGCCGTACCTTCGGAACGAGATTCGTTTTTCGTTGTACGAGAATGGCTCTGGAGCGTGAAACTTTGCTCGCGGAGGTGAACGGAGGCTCGACAGCCGCACCGCTCGCGTACCATCTTCGAAGGTACGCGCTGCTCTCTTCGTCTCGCGAATACGCCGATACCGTACGGAGAGTTTCGTTCGATACTCGATTTCAAAGTTTACTCGGTGCTCATCGGCATACGAATACGACGACTATGATTCCCCAAAATTTTCCCTACGAAACGTGTCGAGAGAAAATACGAAAGAGTTTGCATTCGAACTCGCTCGGTCGCTCGGTCCGCTGGTCTCGATCGATTCCTCGTTTCGGAAGAAAACCCGCCGGTTCATCGACGCTCGAGAATTACCGCGGAATTTATTTTGGTTCCGCGTGCGTGTACGTTTCCGCGTGTTCGCCGCAGAGAGAGAGAGAGAGAGAGAGAGTCGAGGAGACGAAGGAGAATGCGGATCGTTGAACGACGTGGTGCGTGGCTGAGTGATCGAGGAGATCCCCGGGCATCGGGAAATTGCTGGATTCGATCGGATCGGGATTCGAGGGGGAATCGCTGCGCGCCGCTCGGATGAGGGTCGCCGGAGGTTCCGTCGCGGCGGAACGCTACGCGCTTCGTCATGAAATTCAGTGGCACTCGAGGAGGGCCGACTCTTTCGGGAACATTTACCCGAGCCCTAAAATCATCGTGGACTTTTGTGTCCGTCGACGAAGCCATTCGATTCCCACTGTATCGAACCGAATTTTCATTTTGTCACGAGAATTTCGCTGCGAAAAATTAAAGGGACGATGATACGAATGATTCTATTGATTCTTCGGCCGATACTCGACTTTTTTTTTCAGCGCGATCTTCGCGATCTCGTCACCGGCTACGAAAAAAGAAGAAAAAAAAAGAGCGATCTTTGACCGTCTCCTCTGTGTGTGTGTGTGTGTGTGTGTGTGTGTGTGTGTGTGTGTGTGTGCACAAGGAGTATCGTGAATTCATGATTATTTATACTCGGAGAAACGAGATCGTGACCTTAATGGGACTAGGTTCCTAATAATCTTCTCGGTTCCTCTATAAACGATACTGTACACTCTTTGTCGATGCTACTGCTACTCGGTAACGGTCGGTGCGTCGAAGAACAACCGGCAAAATCCTTCGAGAATCCCAAGTACGCTCCCGTACCGTCGACCGAACAAATTTTTTATTCAACTTTGTTACAATAAATTTGAAGAAAAAAAAAAAGAAAAAAAATGGTACATCATCCACCCACCTTCTTGGGCGAAGGTGGGTGGATGATATCGCCGAATGGTCAGCGAAAATATTGACCTATACTCTGCGCAGTTCGGATAGTACATCTCGGCGCGGACTTTGAACTCGCACAAAATTTCATTGGGAGTAATGATTTCGAAAAATTTCACCCACCGAACGGTGTTATATCGTAATATATATATGTATATATATAATATATCGGTAAAGTGGCGTAAACGGGGAGCCGCGGGAAAAAAAAGAAGTTTATTCGCCAAGGGGGAAGAGTCGAATGCAGCAGTCGTATCGCGGATCCGTAGGGTGGTCGAACTTTTAAGTTGCGTCGGCGTACGAGGACTCCCTCATAGCTTTCGATCGATCGGCACTCTTCCGTACAGCGGGTTACGTACGTACGGTACGTCGAGCGGTAGGTGCAGGGCCTCGCGCGCGAGGCTCCAATTTTTTTTCCTCTTTTTTTTCTCCACCAAAAACATCAAACTTTCTTCGAAAAAAATAGACGAAACCTTCTTTTTGTTGTTGTCAATGCCGTCGAGTCCGAACGCGCAATTATATCCACTGGTCGTTCGAACGCTCGTCCATGGACAATTACGCATTCGCAAAGTTCGCCCCTGAACGTTTCTTTCAAACTTCCGAATATATAATGCCAATAATTCCAAACGATTCGTCACTTTTCCGTTCGAGACTGTCGCAAAGTCGTACTCGCCCCCTCTCCTGCTAACCCGGTGCTCCCGAATCTCCACT